>JAULUF010000081.1:155000-210000 GCA_031834385.1 Semotilus atromaculatus
GCTGACCGTAGATCTCTCCAGTGTTAACGTGTGTGTGTGTGTGTGTGTGTGTGTGTGTGCTGACCGTAGATCTCTCCAGTGTTAACGTGTGTGTGTGTGTGTGCTGACCGTAGATCTCTCCAGTGTTAACGTGTGTGTGTGTGTGTGCTGACCGTAGATCTCTCCAGTGTTAACGTGTGTGTGTGTGTGTGTGTGTGTGTGCTGACCGTAGATCTCTCCAGTGTAGATGTGTGTGTGTGTGTGTGTGCTGACCGTAGATCTCTCCAGTGTAGATGTGTGTGTGTGTGTGTGTGTGCTGACCGTAGATCTCTCCAGTGTAGATGTGTGTGTGTGTGTGTGCTGACCGTAGAGCTCTCCATTGTAGATGTGTGTGTGTGTGTGTGTGTGTGTGTGCTGACCGTAGATATCTCCAGTGTAGATGTGTGTGTGTGTGTGTGTGTGTGCTGACCGTAGATATCTCCAGTGTAGATGTGTGTGTGTGTGTGTGTGCTGACCGTAGATCTCTCCAGTGTAGATGTGTGTGTGTGTGTGTGTGTGCTGACCGTAGATCTCTCCAGTGTAGATGTGTGTGTGTGTGTGTGTGTGCTGACCGTAGATCTCTCCAGTGTAGATGTGTGTGTGTGTGTGTGTGTGTGTGCTGACCGTAGATATCTCCAGTGTAGATGTGTGTGTGTGTGTGTGTGTGTGTGCTGACCGTAGATCTCTCCAGTGTAGATGTGTGTGTGTGTGTGTGTGTGCTGACCGTAGATCTCTCCAGTGTAGATGTGTGTGTGTGTGTGTGTGTGTGCTGACCGTAGATATCTCCAGTGTAGATGTGTGTGTGTGTGTGTGTGTGCTGACCGTAGATATCTCCAGTGTAGATGTGTGTGTGTGTGTGTGTGTGCTGACCGTAGATCTCTCCAGTGTAGATGTGTGTGTGTGTGTGTGTGTGTGCTGACCGTAGATATCTCCAGTGTAGATGTGTGTGTGTGTGTGTGTGTGCTGACCGTAGATCTCTCCAGTGTAGATGTGTGTGTGTGTGTGTGTGCTGACCGTAGATATCTCCAGTGTAGATGTGTGTGTGTGTGTGTGTGTGCTGACCGTAGATCTCTCCAGTGTAGATGTGTGTGTGTGTGTGTGTGTGTGCTGACCGTAGATATCTCCAGTGTAGATGTGTGTGTGTGTGTGTGTGTGCTGACCGTAGATCTCTCCAGTGTAGATGTGTGTGTGTGTGTGTGTGTGTGCTGACCGTAGATCTCTCCAGTGTAGATGTGTGAGGTGTCGTACTCCAGTTCTCCTCCAGTCATCTCCAGTTTAAAGTCTTCTGAGAACAGCCGTGTGTCTCGCTTCATCCGCAGGTTGAAATGTCTGCCAGGTGGAAAACACACATTTCAAACAGGACTGGGTTCAGTCACGCGAGTGTGAAGACGCGCGGTGGAGGGCAGGGAGTAAACATGGAGAATACGTCTATTTAGATCCAGTTTCAAGACATAGATACAAGGAGTTAATTAACAGATGTGTCAATGAATGTCCCATTACTCTGACTGTGTGTCGGCTGAATCTCGCGCTCTCGCGAAGCAGCAATGTGACGTCACGTGAAACAACCAATTTTGCAAATGTTTTCAGTGGCAGAAACGGGAGCCGGTGTGTAAGGATTGGTGTGTATGTGTGTGTGTGTCTCACCTGCCGTGTGTGTGTGTCTCACCTGCCGTGTGTGTGTGTGTGTGTGTGTGTGTGTGTGTGTGTCTCACCTGCCGTGTGTGTGTTAGGGGTCGACCGATATGCGTTTTTCAGGACCGATACCGATACCGATTATTACAGGTCAAGTAGACCGATAACCGATATTTTGAACCGATATGTGTCTAGTGTAAAAATAAAAATTTATGTCAAAATTAAGAATAAAAAGGCCTCTGACAAAGACTCTTTAAATTCTTTTAACCATATATTTAATTCTGAGAACTGTTAATAATGAGAACATTAATATTAATAATAATAACAACAACATAAAAAGTGCAGCTTGGGGAAAGGGAAGTATTGGCTTCAATAATTTACAAGTTAGAAATGTAGGCTGTGTGTAATAGCTTAACCTCTCATTATTTTCTGATGACTAAAACATAGCCTAAAATAAAAGAGATGACTATTCAATTTGTCTAATGCACATCAATTGATTTACAAAAAAAGCACTATATATATATATATATATATATATATATATATATATATATATATATATATCTATATATATATATATAGGCAGGTTATATACATATACATACATACATATACATATATATGAAGATTTCAGATGCAAAAGCCTCTAAATGCCATCTGAAATTTCCTTCTAGAATGATATTTTTTATCAAGCTCGTATATTTAAGTTCAGTAATTTCACTTAAATGACAATTAATAGGTTATTTTCATTGCCATTTAAGTGAAATTGCTGAACTTAAATATACAAGCTTGATAAAAATGATCATTCTAGAAGAAAGTTTCAGATGGCGCTTAGAGGCGTTTGCATCTGAAATCTTCATATATAACACACAAATAATGATTGTAGTCATACAGTGACTAATGATGTTTTCAATCGCTACACCTGCTTAATGTGAATATTCTTTATTCATTCCATATGAATATTGCAAATCACATGAAAATCACACTGTGATTGTATGGTTATTCTCTTTATTTTTGATATGTTGAAACGTTTGACTGTTTATCACGGAGATAAAAACTAGGAAGTGGATTGTACAGCTATTCATCGAATGAGAGAGCGCGGGCAGATCATGACGCGAATCAGGAACAGGGGAGACAGAGCTCGTGCTAAACGCTCTTCAGATCGCATGATTCAGTGAGAAATCAATAGAAATGGTATTCTGTAATATCTGTATGACGAAATATTTTGCAATCATGTGAGAATAAAGCAAAATTTCTCCAAATATGCACAATTTTTGACTAAGAGCCACGGACGCTGTTCAGGGAAGCTATGTGAACACAACAACCACAGCAGACGTGATTCGTGTTGATAAATCTATTCACAGATTAACGTTAAGTTGGCCGAATGGGGAGAAGCTAAAATAGGTTTTAGTAAGGCTACACTTAGTTACACCGACGTGAGGTTCCGTTAAAGCCTATCACTGCAATGACGGACATTGACCGGGAATTCACAGTATAACTAGTGAGAACGGGCGTGTTTGTCATCATAAATAGATTATATTGAGATGTTTTGCAACTTCAGTGTAGTGATTTAATGCAACATCAGGAATGTCTACTGCTGCCTTACCTTTGAGAGACAACTGATGCTCACACAACTGATGATCACAGAAGCAGCTTCTGTCAGCAAGTGCTTTCAGTGTGAGAGGCGAGCGCGCGCGCAACATTTTCAGTGCCGTCAGCTGTTGATTGGACGAACCCGTGACTCCCAACAAATCAGATGGGCGATGGGCGGGTATTAGTCTAGATCACAGAGCGGCGCGCTCTGATAGAGGTGGCTGGATTAAAGCCAGATCGCGCATTTCAAAATTAAATAATTTTATCGGCAAATCGGTTTTGAAAATGGCCGATACCGATAACCATAAAAAAGCTTAATATCGGCGCCGATAATCGGTCGACCCCTAGTGTGTGTGTCTCACCTGCCGTGTGTGTGTGTGTGTGTATGTGTGTGTGTGTCTCACCTGCCGTGTGTGTGTGTCTCACCTGCCGTGTGTGTGTGTGTGTGTGTGTGTCTCACCTGCCGTGTGTGTGTGTGTGTGTGTCTCACCTGCTGTGTGTGTGTGTGTGTGTGTCTCACCTGCCGTGTGTGTGTGTCTCACCTGCCGTGTGTGTGTGTGTGTGTCTCACCTGCCGTGTGTGTGTGTGTGTGTGTGTCTCACCTGCCGTGTGTGTGTGTGTGTGTCTCACCTGCCGTGTGTGTGTGTCTCACCTGCCGTGTGTGTGTGTGTGTGTCTCACCTGCCGTGTGTGTGTGTCTCACCTGCCGTGTGTGTGTGTGTGTGTGTGTGTGTCTCACCTGCCGTGTGTGTGTGTCTCACCTGCCGTGTGTGTGTGTCTCACCTGCCGTGTGTGTGTGTGTGTCTCACCTGCCGTGTGTGTGTGTGTGTCTCACCTGCCGTGTGTGTGTGTGTGTCTCACCTGCCCTGTGTGTGTGTGTCTCACCTGCCGTGTGTGTGTGTGTCTCACCTGCCGTGTGTGTGTGTGTGTGTGTGTGTGTCTCACCTGCCGTGTGCGTGGAACTGCAGCTCCAGCTCGCGCTCCGAGTGTGCGAGTGCTCTCCTGGCTCGCTGGTGCCGGTCCTGAAGCTGATCCGGGTCGTACGACAGACCCTCGTAGTGACGGATGTACTTGTTCAGGGGGTTGCCATAGTAACCTGCTCACCACACAAACACCAGCGTTAGAGATTGGGCCGCAGGTGATCACATGACTCGTGAAAATAAACAAAGACCATAGCCGTTTCTCAATGTCAAGGAAGGATCCTCGGAAGCCGGAATTTCGAGGATGCTACGTCATCGACATCCGACGAAGGACTGTTCCAATGTCGAGGATCCTCAGAATTTCAACCAAGGACTGAGTCCTTCATTCGGAAAATATCCCATAGACAGGAAAGGATGCATATGTGTAGCCTTCGCGCTCTCTAATCGCCCACAATCCTATGCGCGCAGCTGCTATCTTGTTCAAAAAATAAAAAATGTTGGACGTTAGCGGAGTCGGAGCATATGCTTTCAAATGTAAATAAATGTACGTTACCATACATTTGTTATAACCGTCATATAAGTAAAGTTTAACGTTTAAATGCCAGTAGATTTACTACCGTTGATATTACAAATTATACAAATTATGTTATTGATGGCTAACTGAACCGGACCTGTCATGACATTTAACAATTGTTAGCTTGGTTGCCGTCACTGGCATTTCTTTTATTAATAATTAGTTAAGTTGTACAAAGTAATTTAACGTTAATATTATACCATTCACAGCGTTATTCATAGCTTTCTCGTCTTTTTTAACAGGGACCAAGGAACAAACGGAGGCGTTCATACGAAAAATAAAGTCAATTAAATTGAACTTGTTTTGTCTTTGCCCCTTAATTATTTAATATAAACGTACGGTCATGATTTATTTAATATAAACGTCCGGTCAAATTTATATTTAATATATAAACTGTATATCCATTTTTTTTAAACCTTGTTCTTTAGACTACAATAGAAAAAAACTTTGTTAACAAATAACTAGCATGTGAGGCCTAAAACAATGTATTGAACAATATCTTCACCCTTATTTACAACGTTTTGTGATTAGGTATTCCAAGCTCTACAAAAAGCGGACCTTTTCACTGACGTAAGGACGTGCACTTGCTAGCCTGTTCCATTTACGTGTTCTCCGAATGCTAAAGAGGAGCCTCGCCTAGCCTCTGAAGGAAATGACTTGGAAGGACGCGTCCTGCCAAGGAAGTATCCTTGACATTGAGAAACACCTCATATGTGACCCTGGACCACAAAACCAGTCACAAGTAGGGCTGTCACTTTTGAGAAAAATCTAATTCGAACAGATATCAAATATCAAGCAATGTATTTGAATATATTCTAATATCTACGAGCCCCCCCGTTGCTAGAAACACCAATCTACCAACTTGATCTGGATCAAGTGCGGCTCTCTTTATTGAGATGTTCCCGCGGTGGAGAACACACACACGGGCCTGGCACACACGGGCACACACAGGCCTGGCACACACAGGTATCTGCGCATCAATGTTGAGAAGTGGTATCTACAGTGTAGAACCCAAAGTATTTCCAGACACTACATTAGTTGAGTTGGGGTCGTGATTGTGCACTCAGGCTGGCCGTTCTGTGCGTTATCTTCCATTTTCAACACAGGAGGCCGGCTATTATACGCTTGATCTGGTCATGGGCCGACGCTACAGTACGTGTAGAGCGCCCGCTCCTGGATGAGATGGCAAACAATAAAATAAAAAACAAACAGTCTAATCATAGACTGTAAAAAATGCGCTACACATGGCACTTTAAAAAACGGATAGTTATATTTAGTTATATAATATTTCACGTCATGTTCGATTGCATATTCGAATATCGAATAAAAAGTGACAGTCCCAGACACAAGGGTATTTCGCACTTTTGCTGCATCCACTATATATATATATATATTATATTATATTATATTTATATATCAAAATATATATTTTTTTATATTTACGGTAGGAAATTTACAAAATATCTTCATGGAACATGATCTTTAGATTAGTTCACTTTAAAATCTAAATTAGCCCATGAATTAGCTCCAGTCATCCTAGGTGTAGGCTATATGACATTCTTCTTTCAGATAAATACAATCAGAGTTATATTAAACAATAATAATTCATAAAACATGGAATTAGTTTTCACTGTTATGCCGATGTGAGCTCTATATTTCTTCTAAACCTAACGAAACTTACCAATTCACAAAATTAATGGAATGCATAGCTGATATAAAAATTGGATGACTAGTAATTTCCTACTATTAAATTCTGAAAAAACAGATTCTAATTATTGGACAAAAAACTTCCACACGTAATAACCTAGAATACTAACACTTGATGGCTGCTCTGTTAAGTCTTCGTCGTCGGTTAGGAACCTGTGTGTGTGTCTGTGTGTAGGGCTGCAGCTATCGATTCTTTTTGTAATCGATTAATCTAGCACTTTATCGATCGATTAATCGAGTAATCGGATAAAAAATCTTTGTGTGTTTTTAAAGAACCAAAACAAATAATGCATAAGGAAAATGATGTGGCTGTAAAATGATCAAGCATTTGACTTTTATTTCTGAAAAAAAAAGGTATTTATTCCAACTCCAACATTTGGCTCCAAAACTAAGCCAATTTATTGCAATTTTTACTCATTTAGTTTAGCGTTTATAAGTGCCAGTGCCAACAATTATATAACAATACAGTTAACTCAACTTACTGTAAAAAATGTATAACATGTAAAACTGGGTGTGACGGTTGGTGTTATAGTTGAACACTGTCATTAGAACTCTATAACCGCCAAAACCGTGTTATTAAAATATCTTGCAGAAGTTATACTAATATCAGTGTCGGGGGAGTATAACGGAATGATTAGGCTATCACTGTAGTCTCAACAGAACATAAAATAGGCCTATTCATTTTATTTTATTTTTCGTGTTCGCATTTATGAGGAAAACACAATGTGGACGTGAGCGCGCTGAAAGCGGGATGCTTTAAAACTTTCTCAGAGACATCAAACAGAACGCACAAAACCTTTCTTTAAAGTGAATTTCGTTTTGTATAAATTGTATCTTAATTTTAATCAATGTTTCATCAACCAATTGCCTGGATTTAATAAATAAGAAGTAAATATAGCAGACGATAGATAATCACGAAACGGAGGCGCCTGTGAACTGGAGCTCGTCTCATAAATGAACCGAAACTCTGTGTATAAGGAAGCCTCTCTCACAGACATGTCTACTTTTAAACAAAATAATTCAAAACGAAAGAAAACAGACACAGACTGCTCTCTGCTTTATGGGATCCGTATGAAATGTGCATTTCTCTCTGGCACGTTCACTACTGATCGCGAGTCAGCATCGTCAACTTCATCTTTGCAGCCGACACAAAGAAAACACTTCTTTATTAATAAACAATTAAAATATCTCCTTACTATATTTTACATATTCATAATCATTAGCTACTTTTGTCGGTTCTTTGTGACAGAATTTAGGTGCTTTTGGCAGCGCCACCCTTACGTTAGGCTACATGAACGCGTCACCACCGCGGACCCACCAGAATAGGCCTTATTCAAACTAAGTTGTCCTATAACAGACGAACATCGTCTCTTCCTTTTTAAGTATGTAATGATCCCAAACTTTAGACATTCTCTGCCGTTTATGGACATCTCTCCACCACCATCGTGCGCCAACTAAATTCAAAATGTATCACGTACTTTAACGCATTATAGTCCTTCACGTCTATTGTGATCTCAAAATTCCGGCCAGTTAATAATACCTAGAAAATCTAAATCGACTGCTGGTGGCAGATCCTTTTCCTATTTAGCACTAAAACTCTGGAACAGTCTTCCTGCCATTGTCCGGGAAGCAGACACACTCTGTCAGTTCAAAGCTTGATTAAAGACACATCTCTTTGCCCTAGCATACACATAATACATTATAGACTTCTATAACTCAATGTTAGGCTGCATAGATTAGGTCAGCCGGAACTGGGAACACTTCCCTTAAATCCTGATGTACTCGTTACATCATAAGAAGAATGGCATCTACGCTAATTTGAGTGTCTTTGTTTATCCCGAGGTTTTCCCGCAGCCTGCCGGATCCAGATCTGACTAGGAGCTTCGCCTGGACCCGATGACAATGCAGTGCTGAAGGGCCAACTAGCCTCTCCCTATGGAGGATCCCTTTCCCACTCTACAGATAAAGCGTTGTGGGAAATTCGGTTCGCGTACCGACCCCGAAGTGATCAAATAAAACAAAATTCTGTATCAAATTTGTAGGCAGGACAAGTAGTTTGTTTAGGCATGGTTTGTAGGGAATTACAAACCTGCGCACATATATTCAAACTAGGGATGAGTCACGATCTTCGAATAGTCGAATTGCATGCGAAATTCGATCATAAAATACCTTTTTCGAATATCGTTATATTTTCGTGCAATTCCAATGTGTTCTAAATTGACGCCGTGCCTACTGTCACAGATCGCGCAGCAGGGTATGTTCCTGTCGGGGACACAAGGTGTCGGCTAACACGAAACCCCCTACTGCGCGATCTAGGCTACCTGCGTTTTGTAGCCTACATAGTGTAAACAAACAACAGAAGAAGAACATTGTCGTTACCGTTAACTCTGCGACCAACAATCCGTGTGGGACTCGTTTAAAAAATGAAATATGATAAAGTTGAGTGTAAATTATGCCAAGCAAAGTTGGCATACCACCACTCTACTCTAGTCAATGGCTAGTTTGTTGGGTAGACGTAAGTTGGATGCTAGGTGCCTGAAAAATATAATTTCCCCGCCTGACAAAGTTAGCAATCTCCTACTTATGTGCCTGTGACTTCTGTGCCATCCGAGCGAGTGTTCTCCGCGGCTGGACTAATTGTATAGGTTTCGCTTGCGTCTCCTCTCAGAATATGTTGATAAGCTAATTTTTTTGAACAAGAATATGCCTAAGCGTTAGGCTATGAATAGTTACATTGATTGAAACTAATTTGATTAAAAAGGCTGTAATGTCATGCTGTAATATAAAGTACTGTAACATGGCAGATTCGCATAAAATCATTATGACATGTAACGTTATCTACCGCATTTATTATTTTTTTTATCTAACGAGCATCTGGTTTGGCGACGCAGAAAAGGACTGTCTTGCTTAGGCCTATTTTTCTTTTCTTCTTCTAATTAGCCGACCATAGGCCTAATTTGTAAAAAAAAAAAAAATACACGAACATCTTACTTGATTCATTAATAAAGTTTATTTGATGACAAATCACTAAAGATGAAATTGGCCACCCTTTCTCTCTATTAATCAGATATACGGCTGTATTAATCAGATATACCGCAGTATTAATCAGATATACGGCTGTATTAATCAGATATACCGCTGTATTAATCAGATATACCGCTGTATTAATCAGATATACCGCTGTATTAATCAGATATACGGCTGTATTAATCAGATATACGGCTGTATTAATCAGATATACGGCTGTATTAATCAGATATACCGCTGTATTAATCAGATATACCGCTGTATTAATCAGATATACGGCTGTATTAATCAGATATACCGCTGTATTAATCAGATATACCGCAGTATTAATCAGATATAGGCCTATGGCTGTATTAATCAGATATACGGCTGTATTAATCAGATATACGGCTGTATTAATCAGATATACCGCAGTATTAATCAGATATACCGCTGTATTAATCAGATATACCGCAGTATTAATCAGATATACCGCTGTATTAATCAGATATACCGCTGTATTAATCAGATATACCGCTGTATTAATCAGATATACCGCAGTATTAATCAGATATACCGCTGTATTAATCAGATATACCGCAGTATTAATCAGATATACCGCTGTATTAATCAGATATACGGCTGTATTAATCAGATATACGGCTGTATTAATCAGATATACGGCTGTATTAATCAGATATACGGCTGTATTAATCAGATATACGGCTGTATTAATCAGATATACGGCTGTATTAATCAGATATACCGCAGTATTAATCAGATATACCGCTGTATTAATCAGATATAAGGCAGTATTAATCAGATATACGGCTGTATTAATCAGATATACCGCTGTATTAATCAGATATACCGCTGTATTAATCAGATATAAGGCAGTATTAATCAGATATACCGCTGTATTAATCAGATATACCGCTGTATTAATCAGATATAAGGCAGTATTAATCAGATATACCGCTGTATTAATCAGATATACCGCAGTATTAATCAGATATACGGCTGTATTAATCAGATATACGGCTGTATTAATCAGATATACGGCTGTATTAATCAGATATACGGCTGTATTAATCAGATATACGGCTGTATTAATCAGATATACGGCTGTATTAATCAGATATACCGCTGTATTAATCAGATATACCGCTGTATTAATCAGATATACCGCTGTATTAATCAGATATACCGCAGTATTAATCAGATATACGGCTGTATTAATCAGATATACGGCTGTATTAATCAGATATACGGCTGTATTAATCAGATATACGGCTGTATTAATCAGATATACCGCTGTATTAATCAGATATATGGCTGTATTAATCAGATATACGGCTGTATTAATCAGATATACGGCTGTATTAATCAGATATACGGCTGTATTAATCAGATATATGGCTGTATTAATCAGATATACGGCTGTATTAATCAGATATACGGCTGTATTAATCAGATATACGGCTGTATTAATCAGATATACGGCTGTATTAATCAGATATACCGCTGTATTAATCAGATATATGGCTGTATTAATCAGATATATGGCTGTATTAATCAGATATACGGCTGTATTAATCAGATATACGGCTGTATTAATCAGATATATGGCTGTATTAATCAGATATACCGCAGTATTAATCAGATATATGGCTGTATTAATCAGATATACCGCAGTATTAATCAGATATATGGCTGTATTAATCAGATATACGGCTGTATTAATCAGATATATGGCTGTATTAATCAGATATACGGCTGTATTAATCAGATATAGGCCTACGGCTGTATTAATCAGATATACGGCTGTATTAATCAGATATATGGCTGTATTAATCAGATATAGGCCTACGGCTGTATTAATCAGATATACCGCTGTATTAATCAGATATATGGCTGTATTAATCAGATATACGGCTGTATTAATCAGATATACCGCTGTATTAATCAGATATACGGCTGTATTAATCAGATATATGGCTGTATTAATCAGATATACGGCTGTATTAATCAGATATAGGCCTACGGCTGTATTAATCAGATATATGGCTGTATTAATCAGATATACCGCAGTATTAATCAGATATATGGCTGTATTAATCAGATATACGGCTGTATTAATCAGATATATGGCTGTATTAATCAGATATACGGCTGTATTAATCAGATATAGGCCTACGGCTGTATTAATCAGATATACGGCTGTATTAATCAGATATATGGCTGTATTAATCAGATATAGGCCTACGGCTGTATTAATCAGATATACCGCTGTATTAATCAGATATATGGCTGTATTAATCAGATATACGGCTGTATTAATCAGATATACCGCTGTATTAATCAGATATACGGCTGTATTAATCAGATATATGGCTGTATTAATCAGATATACGGCTGTATTAATCAGATATAGGCCTACGGCTGTATTAATCAGATATACGGCTGTATTAATCAGATATACGGCTGTATTAATCAGATATACGGCTGTATTAATCAGATATACGGCTGTATTAATCAGATATACGGCTGTATTAATCAGATATACGGCTGTATTAATCAGATATAAGGCAGTATTAATCAGATATATGGCTGTATTAATCAGATATATGGCTGTATTAATCAGATATACGGCTGTATTAATCAGATATACCGCTGTATTAATCAGATATACGGCTGTATTAATCAGATATACGGCTGTATTAATCAGATATACGGCTGTATTAATCAGATATACGGCTGTATTAATCAGATATACGGCTGTATTAATCAGATATACGGCTGTATTAATCAGATATACGGCTGTATTAATCAGATATAGGCCTACGGCTGTATTAATCAGATATACCGCTGTATTAATCAGATATACCGCTGTATTAATCAGATATACCACTGTATTAATCAGATATATGGCTGTATTAATCAGATATACGGCTGTATTAATCAGATATACGGCTGTATTAATCAGATATATGGCTGTATTAATCAGATATACCGCAGTATTAATCAGATATACGGCTGTATTAATCAGATATATAATCAGATTATTAATCAGATATACGGCTGTATTAATCAGATATATAATCAGATTATTAATCAGATATACGGCTGTATTAATCAGATATACGGCTGTATTAATCAAGGCAAGGCAAGGCAAGGCAAGTTTATTTATATAGCACATTTCATACACAATGGTAATTCAAAGTGCTTTACATAGAGAATTCAAAAGAAATAAGAATAATTAAAATAGTTAAGAATAAAGAAATTAAAATAATCAAAAGAAACAAGAATAATAGAACAGTTTAGAATAAAAAATAAAATAAAACACAGTATAAACAGTCGGACCCCTATCTGAGATGGAAGAGATTGAGCAGGTTTATGGTGCCACTGGACCTCCCGTCCAGGGAGGTCCAGATATACGGTATACAGATATATCAGATATACGGCTGTATTAATCAGATATACGACTGTATTAATCAGATATACGGCTGTATTAATCAGATATACGACTGTATTAATCAGATATACCGCTGTATTAATCAGATATAAGGCAGTATTAATCAGATATACGGCTGTATTAATCAGATATACCGCTGTATTAATCAGATATACGACTGTATTAATCAGATATACCGCTGTATTAATCAGATATACGGCTGTATTAATCAGATATAAGGCAGTATTAATCAGATATACGGCTGTATTAATCAGATATACCGCTATATTAATCAGATATACCGCTGTATTAATCAGATATACGGCTGTATTAATCAGATATACGGCTGTATTAATCAGATATACGGCTGTATTAATCAGATATACGACTGTATTAATCAGATATACCGCTGTATTAATCAGATATACGGCTGTATTAATCAGATATACGGCTGTATTAATCAGATATACGGCTGTATTAATCAGATATACCGCTATATTAATCAGATATACGGCTGTATTAATCAGATATACGGCTGTATTAATCAGATATACGGCTGTATTAATCAGATATACGGCTGTATTAATCAGATATACGGCTGTATTAATCAGATATACGGCTGTATTAATCAGATATACGGCTGTATTAATCAGATATGCGGCTGTATTAATCAGATATACGGCTGTATTAATCAGATATACCGCTGTATTAATCAGATATACGGCTGTATTAATCAGATATGCGGCTGTATTAATCAGATATATGGCTGTATTAATCAGATATACGGCTGTATTAATCAGATATACGGCTGTATTAATCAGATATACCGCAGTATTAATCAGTTATACTGCTGTATTAATCAGATATACGGCTGTATTAATCAGATATACGGCTGTATTAATCAGATATACGGCTGTATTAATCAGATATACGGCTGTATTAATCAGATATACCGCAGTATTAATCAGATATACGGCTGTATTAATCAGATATACGGCTGTATTAATCAGATATACGGCTGTATTAATCAGATATACGGCTGTATTAATCAGATATACCGCTGTATTAATCAGTTATACCGCTGTATTAATCAGATATACCGCTGTATTAATCAGTTATACTGCTATATTAATCAGATATACCGCTGTATTAATCAGATATACGACTGTATTAATCAGATATACCGCTGTATTAATCAGATATACGGCTGTATTAATCAGATATAAGGCAGTATTAATCAGATATACGGCTGTATTAATCAGATATACCGCTATATTAATCAGATATACCGCTGTATTAATCAGATATACGGCTGTATTAATCAGATATACGGCTGTATTAATCAGATATACGGCTGTATTAATCAGATATACGACTGTATTAATCAGATATACCGCTGTATTAATCAGATATACGGCTGTATTAATCAGATATACGGCTGTATTAATCAGATATACGGCTGTATTAATCAGATATACCGCTATATTAATCAGATATACGGCTGTATTAATCAGATATACGGCTGTATTAATCAGATATACGGCTGTATTAATCAGATATACGGCTGTATTAATCAGATATACGGCTGTATTAATCAGATATACGGCTGTATTAATCAGATATACGGCTGTATTAATCAGATATGCGGCTGTATTAATCAGATATACGGCTGTATTAATCAGATATACCGCTGTATTAATCAGATATACGGCTGTATTAATCAGATATGCGGCTGTATTAATCAGATATATGGCTGTATTAATCAGATATACGGCTGTATTAATCAGATATACGGCTGTATTAATCAGATATACCGCAGTATTAATCAGTTATACTGCTGTATTAATCAGATATACGGCTGTATTAATCAGATATACGGCTGTATTAATCAGATATACGGCTGTATTAATCAGATATACCGCAGTATTAATCAGATATACGGCTGTATTAATCAGATATACGGCTGTATTAATCAGATATACGGCTGTATTAATCAGATATACGGCTGTATTAATCAGATATAGGGTAAACGTACCTATTAAGCTCAAGTACCCATTAAGCACACTACCATCTTTTAGCTCAGATTATAAAAAGAAAAAAATTATGTTTTATCCTACTTGATGTCTTAACCAATTGATGTGTTTGTTACTACATACCTCCTGTTATTTCAAGCAAATCAGACCATTGCACACTGAGATATGGGTCTCTATGTGTTCACACTGTCTGGTGGCCATTTTGAAAGCTGTCTGAAAACTTTGACCAGAAGAGGAGCCCCTTAAATCTGCATTTTTAAAATGTTTAAGCCTTTATTTTGGGTTAGTATAACTATTTACTGCAAAATTAAGAGATTAATGTTTATACATTTGCATATTATAACCTGTGACATGGATGTTGGAAATAATTACAGATAGATCCAAAAGATAGTTTTAGCAACATAGCGCAGATGCTACAGAACACAGTTACCTTACTAGCTGTATAAGATTGTGTGCTACACTAATATATTACTTAACAGGCATTAATGGCTTGTACTTTTAAATCCAAAATATTATACATTTACAGTTTATTGATGGTCTGTGATTTTACATTGCTTTAATTTCAATAAGACTTCATATTATTGTAAGGTGAGCTTAAAGGGTGCACTACTATGAAAATCACAGAGCTTCAGTGTGACATCAATTAGAAAAAGTATAATTTCACTGATATTGTAAATAATAGTTGTTCATATTAAAATATGTATAAATGTAATACATGACCTAGATCATTTATTTAGCAAAATCTTGTCCTTTAAATTTCACGTAATATTTATTAATTAAAAATTGTTGCTGCTCCAATTAAGCTCAGTGTGCTCCCTTTAAGCTCATTCACATTTAACGTCTATGTAAATACCTCATAAACAGACTTTAAATATTAACTGATGGTTGTCACTTTAAGTTAATCTTTATAAGATAATTAATTACTTATTTTCACAGCCTTGAGATGACAAAATCTATACAGAACTAGTTTATTCTGAATTACCGACATCAGAGCTCTTACACACGGGAGCGTTTGAAAGCAGCGGTATTATCAGTGGATATATTAGGGATCCTCTGATAGCTTTTAAACACCGATAAGAAAAGCGATCGGTGAAGACAACATGTTTTTGAAGCGTTGATCATTGTAGCCAATCACAGACATATATTGAGCGTGTGAACGCATTGGCCAATCAGAGGCGTTTAAAGGAGTTGTTCACTTTAAAATGAAAATTTCCCCATGATTTACTCGCCCTCAAGCCATAGGTGTTTATGACTTTCTTCTTTCAGATGAATACAATCAGACTTATATTAATAAACACCCTGACACTTCCGAGCTTTATAAATGGCAGTGAATTGCAACCATCAGTTTGAAGCTAAAAAAAAGTGCATCCATCCATCATAAAAGTGCATCCATCCATCATAAAAGTGCATCCGTCCATCATAAAAGTGCATCCGTCCATCATAAAAGTGCATCCGTCCATCATAAAAGTGCATCTGTCCATCATAAAAGTGATCCACACGGCTCCGGGGGTTAATAAAGGCCTTCTGAAGCAAAGCCATGAGTCAAAGCCAAAAATATTCATATTTAAAACTTTATGAAGTAAAGTAACTAGCTTACGGCCAAACTAGCATACGGATTCAACTTAAGTCTAAAGCGCAACTTATGCGAGTATTGTGACGCACTGCTAATATTTACGCTACGGCATGACACACTTTGCTACTTCTGACGTCACCAATTGCGTAAGTTGCACTTTAGACGCAAGTGGAGTACCAGATCTGATCTTTTAGGATATGTGCTTGATTTTAGAGTTCTGTTTTTTGTGTGTGATTGACTCTGTACCTTCAAATAAAACATTTTTCAATTATTCTTTAAAAAAGGTTGTTTAAAATAAGCACAAATTCTTAATAAAACATGTTGTGAGCTTATTGGCAACAGGGGTGTGCTTAAAGGGTACAAAACGTACCCATTAAGCACAGCCAGACTTTTTATATTTAATGATGTACATCTTAATTGAAATACTTTTGTTGTTTAAAATAAAATGAAATATTATAGTGTGAGAGATTAACATTTTATTTTAAAATAACTTCTTGCACTAAAACCAATATCTTGTGTACTAAAAATGTCTCAATGTAGATTTTGGTGAGCTTAATAGGTACGTTTACCCTACTGCTGTATTAATCAGTTATACCGCTGTATTAATCAGATATACCGCTGTATTAATCAGTTATACTGCTATATTAATCAGATATACCGCAGTATTAATCAGTTATACTGCTGTATTAATCAGATATACCGTTGTATTAATCAGATATACGGCTGTATTAATCAGATATACCGCTGTATTAATCAGATATACGGCTGTATTAATCAGTTATACCGCTGTATTAATCAGATATACCGTTGTATTAATCAGATATACGGCTGTATTAATCAGATATACGGCTGTATTAATCAGATATATAATCAGATTATTAATCAGATATAACGCAGTATTAATCAGATATAACTTACTGGTAAGTCATAAAGAGCTCATCAGTGTAATAAAGGCCCAATTCATACACAGAAACAAAGATGATGAGTATGAAATATATGCAGCTTCGTTATGACACAACAATCTTAATGTGTCACCACATGATATTGCCTGATTATTGAGATATAATAATCAGGACTGAAGATGATGTGTTTATGGGAGTGTTGATGTAATCATCCATCTTAAGCTGGATGTGTGTCAGCTCAATCTCGACCCACTCAACACATCTGAGCTCAGAGACCGAACCCGTTCACAGACCCGCTCGCCACAGAACCCGTCGAGAACACCGCGGAGAACGCGTCCGTTCCGGGGAATATCGCAATAACGGTCGCGGCTTTAGCATTAGCACAGATGCTCGCGTGGAGCATCACTGAATAAAGCCGAACCGGGTCGAAACACTCTCTCACACACACTCACTCACCTCGAGCGGACCTGAAGGCGCATGAGAGGCACAACAGCACCGAGAACACGACCGTCATCGCGGATAAATGCATGTTTAGCGCATGGATGATGGACGGGCTGGGTTTTATTGTTTACAGCTTCAGTCTCGGGTTTGGGGCTTTGCGTGCTGACGTCAGACGCACAGAGATACGAGCACGAGCCCCTCCCCCACGCCTGAGCGCTGCAACATCACAATCACAGCAGAAACAACACTGATTTTGTACATCATAATTAAGGGATAGAAGAGTCTGCTGAAATAAGGGCTGTCAAATGATTAATCACGATTAATCGCATCCAAAATAAAAGTTTGTGTTTACATAATAAATGTGTGTGTACTGTGTATAATTATTTTATATATATAAATACATACACATGCTTGTATATATTTAAGAAATATTTGCATGTATATACTATATATAGATTTATATATAATTTATATTATATATAAATATAAATATTTTATATATAAAATAACACATTTTTCTTAAATATATAAATGCACGTGTGTGTGTACAAAATAATTTTACACAGTACAAACACATTTATTATATAAACACAAACTTTTATTTTGGATGCGATTAATCGTGATTAATCATTTGACAGCCCTAGCTGAAATAAATCTGATTGGCTTTATGAAATATTATTTGTGAGGTTTATATCAGTCTTGTTTACAATTTTACAAAGGAGTTCAGATATTGTGGCCCTCGTGTGAATCTTTCAGCTTCTACTTTCGGCCTGTAATGTCATGCTGTAATATAAAGTACTGTATATGACATTATTTATCCTTCTTACAGGCTTAAAACACTCATGAACACGCGGCTGTAGATAAACATCCAAATATATAGACAGATTATCTGCATTTAACTACATGACTGGACTTGAAATAACTGAATTCCTTCATATTTTTTTTCTAATCAGTTATGTACATTAGGCTTTTATGTTATATTTAATGTTGTTCAATTAATGTTTAGTGCATTTTTAAGTGTTACCATGGTGGTGTTTAGTGTGTGTGTGTGTGTGTGTATGTGTGTGTGTGAGTCAGACTGTGCAGCTTCATTATAGTAATATTATCAATAAGTGATGGCGTTTCATACATCATGTGACTCATCATCGCTGTGATTGGTGGTTGTCAGTGTATTACAATAGTACAAAACAGATAATAGTATAATAACCAATCAATTAATTAATAAAATAATATCATACCGTTTTTTAACTGTAAATTTATGTCAAGTCTGTAGCCTAAAACCAAAAATGTTGCTACCGTATTATGGTAATTTTCTGGCAACCACAGCTGGCAGATTTTATACAGTAAATTTAACAGAATTTTAACTTCGTTTCATGTGACTGTTTTGCAGTGCAGTAATAATGCATGATATATAATTATTTATTGAGCCAGACAATGTGATGTGGCTGATTGAGGCAAACACATATGTTATTATTGATCATAATAACATCTACAGAATGTGTGAGATTATTACAGCTTTCCTAAATCTGTCCAAACATGTTCTTTTGTGAATGATATGTTCTGTTTCTGTAATGATTCAGTGAAATATGAATGTGTTATTTTGCTTGATTGCAGTGAGTGTTGGATCCGGCAGTGTGTGATCTATATAACCCATCTATATAACCCATCTATATAACCCATATATACATCTATATAATCCATATAACTCCATCTATATAACTCCATCTATATAACCCATCTATATAACTCCATCTATATAACCAATCTATATATACATCTATATAACTCAATCTATATAACTCCATCTATATAACCCATCTATATAACTCCATCTACTGTATATAACCCATCTATATAACTCCATCTATATAACCCATCTATATAACTCCATCTATATAACCCATCGATATAACTCCATCTATATAACTCCATCTACATAACCCATCTATATAACCCATCGATATAACTCCATCTATATAACTCCATCTACATAACCCATCTATATAACCCATCTATATAACTCTATATAACCCATCTATATAACCCATCTATATAACTCCATCTATATAACCCATCTATATAACTCCATCTATATAACCATCTATATAACTCTATATAACCCATCTATATAACTCCATCTATATAACCCATCTATATAACCAATCTATATACACATCTATATAACCCATCTATATATTCATCTATATAACCCATCTATATATACATCTATATAACTCCATCTATATAACCCATCTATTTAACCCATCTATATAACTCTATATAACCCATCTATATATACATCTATATAACTCCATCTATATAACCAATCTATATATACATCTATATAACTCAATCTATATAACTCCATCTATATAACCCATCTATATAACTCCATCTACTGTATATAACCCATCTATATAACTCCATCTATATAACCCATCTATATAACTCCATCTATATAACCCATCGATATAACTCCATCTATATAACTCCATCTACATAACCCATCTATATAACCCATCTATATAACTCTATATAACCCATCTATATAACCCATCTATATAACTCCATCTATATAACCCATCTATATAACTCCATCTATATAACCATCTATATAACTCTATATAACCCATCTATATAACCCATCTATATAACTCCATCTATATAACCCATCTATATAACCAATCTATATACACATCTATATAACCCATCTATATATTCATCTATATAACCCATCTATATATACATCTATATAACTCCATCTATATAACCCATCTATATAACCCATCTATATAACTCTATATAACCCATCTATATAACTCCATCTATATAACCCATCTATATAACTCTATATAACCCATCTATATAACCCATCTATATAACCCATCTATATAACTCCATCTATATAACCCATCTATATAACTCTATATAACCCATCTATATAACCCATCTATATAACCCATCTATATAACTAGGGTTGGGT
Organism: Semotilus atromaculatus; assembly: GCA_031834385.1. Classification (NCBI taxonomy): domain Eukaryota; kingdom Metazoa; phylum Chordata; class Actinopteri; order Cypriniformes; family Leuciscidae; genus Semotilus; species Semotilus atromaculatus. The sequence continues at coordinate 175,836 of JAULUF010000081.1, forward strand.
ACCGAAACTCGGTTCCAATAGGGAACCGGTTCCGACGTAAACGGTAGTAACCAGACCGAATAAGAACGACAATTTCGGTGCCTGATTTCGGTGCCTGTAAAACATCTCGCGGCACGAATGATCCAATACATATAAATAAAACATCTCTAGTTAACCAGCAGAGCATTCATTTCGTTCGTTTGTTAAATAAGAGGCGATCTAGCACTGAAATGTGTTTTTTAAATCAAGTGATCAAAGTGCTCTTTGCCTCTGCGATCAGTGGCGCGGATGGCTCGCGCACCCAGCATTGTCTTCACTCGGACGCGCGCTTCAATCGAGACTCTCTATTCGTTCCAGTGAACTCACAAAATATAATTCACAAAAACGTGTCCCTGCTTGATATACAACCACTGATGAGCATAATTGGTTTTGATGAGAACAAAAAAAAAAAGAAAAAAACTGTACGAATGCGGATTACAACTCAGATCCTCTGACACGCTTGACGAAAGTTCAAGTTCAGCAGCTGCCAGTGTCTCTATAGCACGCAGTGTGTTTATCGTGCAATTTATATGCGAAAATTAGATTTTATGTGCATATGATAGGCTACGAGGTTTTCGCGTGCATTTGATGCGCACTTCATTGCGTGTAATACACACGCATCCCACACCACTAATTCTACCCAAAGCCAAATGTATTATACACACGCACCCCACACCACTACTAAACATATAACCAACCCATGCGTATCCTATGCACGTAAAAACTAATTTTCGCGTATAAATTACACGATAAACACACTGCGTGCTTGAGACGATAGTAGTGCGATCGGGTTGCGACATCACAGACGATGATAACAGCAGCCGTTCCTCTTCGGACAAGTCTATTAGGCCTATTTTAATGCCAACTGCAAACCTTGCATATCAAGTAGGCTAGCAAACACAGTTGCCATTAAACAGCGAGTGTGACAACGTGTGCAAAATGTTTTAACAAAGTTCCAACACTTCTTTATACGAGGCTATAGGCTACTGTGTGTGTTAAATATTTCTGCTCAGTGTCAGATATTTCTCTGCTTGAAGTAGTCATAATATGTGAAGACAAAATGTTGATCTTAACTTAAGTATTTTACATCAGTAGCCTATTAAACGGCGCAATTTTTCATTTAATCAGAAAATCTTTAAATAGCCTATTTAAGTTAATATTGTGTCCAGTTTGGCCTTGTAAATAAAAGGGTATTATTTTTTGACAAAGTGTGTGCGGTTTCGTTTTCTTAAGTATCGGAACAAGAACCGTTTAAGCACCGGAACCGTTTAAAAAATACAGAGTAGGTACTGGTATCGGATAAAACCCAACCGATACCCAACCCTATATATAACTCTATATAACCCATCTATATAACCCATCTATATAACTCCATCTATATAACCCATCTATATAACTCTATATAACCCATCTATATAACCCATCTATATAACTCCATCTATATAACCCATCTATATAACCCATCTATATAACTCCATCTATATAACTCCATCTTTCTGGACCCAGTCCTGAGTGTCCCTTCATCCCGTAACAGAGAAGGAAGAAACGGCAGACTAAAGTATCACTCGTCGATGTCAGGATCGTGTTGAAGCCGAGCAACTGCTAGTCCTGATATCTGTCCTGTTTTCTCAAGGGTTTATATTCATGACTGGACTTTCTCTGAGTGATAATCTTCAGTTAGGAAGTGACATACACAGTGTATTTCTGTTGCGATTTCTGATAGTAAAGCATAAACCACTGATTCAAGTCAGGAGTAAAGTGTAACATGGAAGGACAGAAGTTTATATGGTGAAAGGTTGTGGTGCAGGAAAACTAAACACAAGCACAGTAAGAGAACGATTTTCAGTCCCAAAGAAGCCATCGACCAAACGCCGGCTGAAGATCGTGATCTCACAGGAACAAACTTCACATTTGTGACAAACTCCGAAAAGAGTATTTTGTAATGGATATTTTATAAATGTTTAAAGGCTGTGTGTGTCTGTGTGTGTGTTTCTGTGTTTGTGCGAGTGTGTCTGCGTGTGTGCATCTGTGTGTGTGTCTGTGTGTGTGCGTTTGTGTGCGAGTGTGTGTCTGTTTGTTTCTGTGTGTTTGTTTGTCTGTGTGTGTTTGTGTGCGAGTGTGTCTGTGTTTGTTTGTTTGTTTGTGTGTGTGTGTGTGTATGTGTGTGTGAGTGTGTCTGTGTGTGAGTGTGTCTGTGTTTGTTGTTTGTCTGTGTGTGTGTCTGGATATTTTGTTTAGAGGAAACATGTATCTTAATCTCAATCTTGAGGTTTGAAGCAAGTCTAACTCATTTCCTCACTCATTTTGTAGCTTGTGTTTTATAGGTGATGTTTAGCGGCATCTAGTGGTGAGGTTGTGAATCACACCCAACGGTGGCCGACAGGAAGTGATGTCGTCGTCTGAGACAGCAGAGAGTAGCCAGTTAAGCAAAGCGGTTTCTTTAAGAAATTAGGTTTTCTTAATCAGTAAAATGATGTTATTGATATTATTGTCACTTGTTCATCATGTCAGTGTTTTATTCTCTGACTTGAGCAGCTTCTTATCATGAAGAACAACATAGTGATGAAACGTGTTTCTCCGTTCAGGGCCACCGTAGAAACATGTCGCTGTGAGGAGACCCGCGGTGTGTGTGTGTTTAGAAACACGTCGCTGAAAGGAGACCCGCGGTGTGTGTGTGTAGAAACGCGTAAATGAAAGGAGACCCGCGGTGTGTGTGAGAGAGAAATGCCTCATTCTAAGCTGATAAATAAAAACACAACGGTTCATTATGTAAGGTCTTTATACACCACTGAAAACATATGTATATGATATTGCATTTCTGTCAACAGATCCTCCTAAATATTACACACTACACCTTTAAGGTTAATTCCTCAACACACACACACACACACACACACACACACACACACTGATTAAATGTTCTCAAGAATAGTGGTCCATATTCCAGCCTTACAGAATGAATAGGAAACACAGCAGACATGTTTGTTTGGTCTCTATAAAGTTTAATTGAAGACTGAGTGTAATGAAGCAGTAATAATCACGGACAGGTTAGTCTAGTTAAAGAGTCTGGCCGTTGCTTGAACTGAACCAATGAGTATGAAGACCAGTCCATTCAATCCCATCATGCATCTGGCCTCTGAGTAACTGCAGTCGCTAAAGCTCAAGGCATCCATGCATTAGGAGTCTCTCAGATGAAGATCAGGAGCAGAAGAGCTCTTTACACCAGAAGCTTATTCTTCAACACTTTAAACCTCTGCTTCGTTAAACACAACACACTTCTGATCCTGATGCAAGCGTTTCTCCTGATCATAACACAAAATATACGTCTATCATCAGATGAATGGCCAATCACATCATCCGTTTATAAAGAACAGAAATCAGGACTGGAATGGATCAGTTTTTGTTTGAGTCAGAGACACTGAATATAAACAGACTGAAATGTTCATTAAAGTTAGCGGCGTAGCGACTGTTACAAACATTATTCTGAAAATAAAACGCAGTTAAATGACATTCATCACGAATCACCTGCGAACGGCAGAATTATACAGTCAAAACAAAAGCGTTTGTGCTCAAGAACCAATTATAAATCACTGAATCTGTTCATCACATAATCATATTCATACGCTCCTTTCATCTGAAACACAAACGCATTTGTTTACATCAGCTGATCATATTTCATTAGATTGAAAAGAAACACAAACGTCCATTTCATTCAGCCGCTGGCGTTCCAAAGCACAAATTATAGTTAAAAAAATCTAGAGGTATGCTAATATAAAAACAGGTACGATACCGAATAGACCAATATCTATATAAATTATTGCATATATAATAATCCAGTAAAAGTGAAAGAATTGTTGCTTTGCTTTGACTGTATCCATCACAGAAATAAGAGAAAGCCACTGATCTGACGACGACATAAAGACGAACATGAGACGCTCAAGCGCTGATCCGTCACCGCTGACCCTCACAGGAAGTCTCGCAGCAGCACTTCCTGTGGCAGATCCTGCTGGACCAATCAGAGGGTGAGATGTTGTAAGGCATATTGAACTGACATTGAACACACGTTCTGTCATCGTGTTTCATCGTGTTTCATCCGTGAGAGTTTGTTGAATCAGGATGAATCTACATTCAGAGAATCAAACTCAACAGAGTCGCGAGGAGCAGCGAGGAGAAGAAGCTGAGAGACGGAGACGCCAGAGCCGCTGCACCTGCACACACACACACACACACACACACACACACACACATTAGAACACTATATTGATCAATCGAGTTCGTATTATAATAAATGAACTTTACATGATAAACTCAATCAACACTGTACTGAACTGATTCATACGGACCTGAACTGAATCAACATAGAACTGAACCGAATCAACACTGATTCAGTTCAGTGTTCACATTTTCATGTTCAGATTCAGTTCACTGTTGCACAGCACCTGGTAGCTAGTTGCCCCTTACTGGCCCAACCGGACCTGGTTCCCCGAACTGAAGCTCCTCTCGACATCTGCTCCCATGAGATATATCCAGCTGCAGACCCGCAGCACCACCAGTTTCAGAACCCAACGCCAGAACCCAACGCCAGAACCCCAGCGCCAGAACCCCAGCGCCAGAACCCCAGCGCCAGAACCCCAGTTTCAGAACCCCAGCGCCAGAACCCCAGTTTCAGAACCCCAGCGCCAGAACCCCAGTTTCAGAACCCAACGCCAGAACCCAACGCCAGAACCCCAGCGCCAGAACCCCAGCGCGAGAACCCCAGCGCCAGAACCCCAGCGCCAGAACCCCAGCGCCAGAACCCAACGCCAGAACCCAACGCCAGAACCCCAGCGCCAGAACCCCAGCGCCAGAACCCAACGCCAGAACCCCAGCGCCAGAACCCAACGCCAGAACCCCAGCGCCAGAACCCAACGCCAGAACCCCAGCGCCAGAACCCCAGCGCCAGAACCCCAGCGCCAGAACCCCAGCGCCAGAACCCAACGCCAGAACCCCAGCGCCAGAACCCAACGCCAGAACCCCAGCGCCAGAACCCCAGCGCGAGAACCCCAGCGCCAGAACCCAACGCCAGAACCCCAGCGCCAGAACCCCAGCGCCAGAACCCCAGCGCCAGAACCCCAGCGCCAGAACCCAGCGCCAGAACCCCAGCGCCAGAACCCAACGCCAGAACCCCAGCGCCAGAACCCCAGCGCCAGAACCCCAGCGCCAGAACCCCAGCGCCAGAACCCAACGCCAGAACCCCAGCGCCAGAACCCCAGCGCCAGAACCCCAGCGCCAGAACCCCAGTTTCAGAACCCAACGCCAGAACCCAACGCCAGAACCCCAGCGCCAGAACCCCAGCGCCAGAACCGGAAGTGAGGGGCGGAGTTATTGACAATGAGATAAGCATGGCAGAGAGCACGGTGAGTTGTCTAACGTTTTTGACACCATGTGGTGAAAAATTATCGCATATATTATTAAGTTCTGCATTTATCTGCTAAATATTTAATTTGTGCTTAAGTTTATCATCTTATTGAAGCTTGAATATGTTGTCATACTTTGTTGTATTAAAAAAAATTTCTACGGAGGGTTCGATACATTTTTGCGTGTTGTAAATGAGCTTGTGGTGACGTTTTGGAGAAGATTTGCCGCTATGCAGTTGAAGTTGTAATGGCCTCTGGCTGTCTGGCATAGTCAAGTTTCACTAATTTGAAGTATGCTAATGCATCAACTGTATTTATTAAAAGGGGGTGAAAAAGCTATTACTTTAACTTACATATTTGTTGAGTCTCTTTTCTGTCTCTGCTTACTGAAAAAGATGTATACATTTTATAAGCTACCATTGAATAAACATTGGGGATTAGTCTACAATAACTACAAATTAATTTAATATATATTGGAGATGCCCAAATGTTTTGTTCAAATATTTGATTTGCTGTATCCACATTATAATAGATATAGGATCTACAGATGTACACTACTCAGCATTGGGAAAAGCTCCAGCACACTTCTGAATGATTGGTGCCAGTTTTCATAATTAATTTAACAATGGTATGTGTCACTTTACAATAGTTTGTGGCATTTTCTCTCATGCTAGTTTACAATTAGGCCTATTTGAAATACCTGATTGGTACTGTCAATTTGTGGTGCACAAACAACATACTCCTGCTTGTAAGTACCACTTTAATAAGAACATTTTACTAAAATAGCTATATAGTTTCTATATTCTTGTATAGTTACAAATGACAGCTTAACTGTCAGTCCTATATACAAATAGAAATAAATGTGTTATCATAACAACTGTATTTACAATATGTAGATAAATACATTGTCAAAATAATTTTTTTTAAAAAGAACCATAGTAAATATAAATGCATACAACGGACCACGATATTAAAAATATGGTGAAGCCCAATGTTTCTGTACCTTAATGTATCATTATCATTAATGATACATTAAGGTACAGAAACATTGGGCATCACCATATTTTTAATATCGTGGTCCGTTGTATGCATTTAACATACCGGTACGTATAAAGTATGACGTTTCGTGTCTAAGCAAATTACGCTCCAAAACGTTAGGTGGCGTTACTCGGTTTAGAACGCAAGCTCCGCCCCTTACTTCCGGTTCTGGCGCTGGGGTTCTGAAACTGGTGGTGCTGCGGGTCTGCAGCTGGATACTATTGGCTCCCATGGCCCATTGCTCTCAGGGAGGACTCTCTCAGAGACGGGCACCGTGTGGCACCGCGCCACTAGTGGGTTCACAGGTTCTAGGTGATCTCCCACAAGCTGTCTAGACACCATCACTTCTACGAGGCACGCTTGCGCTCTGAAGTGGAACCTGCTCGTTGAGTGGAAGTAGGGTTGGGCTCCGAACTCTGTCCTTTTAATGGCACCAACCAAATTACATCGGTACTACCGAGTACCGATTCACATTACCGTAAAACTTCAAATAATAGCCGAGTCCCAAATAGACGCCCGTCTCTTTTACACGCCTGGTGTGGCGACAGGTTTGGATAAATAAAGGCCGGTCTCAAATAGGGTTGTATTTAATCTTCTAAAACCATTCAGATCGTCTGTTTATGCCAGTTATATGGTGCAGATTGCGCACGCAAGAGAGCCCTGCACATCTGGGCGGGAGCTGTTAGCGCAAGCAATGCAGGGAGAGTTAGCGGAGGCCGAAGAGGGAGAAGTGGAGGAGGAATTCACCAATTAACTTGTAGTTGAGGATCGCGGTGATGATGATAGTGATGAATAGGGTCAGTATCACATTATTGCAGTTGTTTATAGCCTTCATTCACACCGGACGAGAAGCGCCGCGTCTTTGACAACTCCAGGCTGCTATATTCTCAATTCATTCAGTTAACTGACGGTCTGAGGTAAAGTGTTCAGACTGCAGACTTTGGGCCCTATCTTGCACTCAGCGCACGATCTGAAACGCAAGTGTCAAAGCGCAAAGCGCAAGTAACTTTGTGGGCGGATCCCGGCGCTGTTGCTATTTTCCCGGCGGGATAAATGCCTCTTGCGCCTGGCGCAAATCTAAAAGGGGTTGGTCTGAAGTAGCTTCATTATTCATAGGTGTGGTTTGGGCGTAACGTGAAATAAACCAATCAGAGCGTCATGTCACATTCCCTTTAAGAGCATGATGAACGAGATGCGCTTGTTCCATGGCGCAATACTATTATAACGGCGCATTTACCAGGAGCGCTTCAGAATCGGTTCACAGCCGAGGAGATCGATGTTCTCGTCAGGGCCGTAAAAGAAAGAGAAGTGACATTGGGGATGGGACAAACACACCCAAATTAGCTTCGGTTATACATGCATATAATAATTTGGGTAAATATGTAGGCCTATAAGCTTTATGCCTATTTTTCCGATTGTCATGGACACAACATATTAATACTGTGAAGCTGCTTTGATACAATTGTGAAAAGCACTATATAAATATACTTGACTTGACTGGACAACAATGATTTCCCTCGTGTTTTAATATTTTTCCTTATAATAATGTATCATTTGCAAAAAGGAAAATGCATCTGTGTAGATGAGAGAATCATCTACAGTGTATGCGCGTTGTTCACACTCTGTATTATGACCAAGCATGCGCGCTTAAAATAGCATCTGAATGTACGCGCAACGCGCCAATGACTTTAGACTAGGTTTTTTCTGGTCAGTGGCGCAATTGTTTTCTGGAACTGCAAAATAGCATGAGGGAAAGTTTGCGCCGGAACACGCCTCCTCTTTGCGCTGAACCGCCCCGGGGAGCGCAAGTGTATTTCTTAGTTAACCGACGTGTGTCTGTGGAGGGAAAAGTCCGCTTTGCGCGGGTGCAAAATAGGAATGATACATGCGTCGGTGTACAAAGTCAATTGCGCCGGGTGCAAGATAGGGCCCTTTGTTTTTATATGCTGAACATAGTACAGACATTATCTTCAGTTCATAATGTAACATAACAATATTGCTGGCCATAAACTGAGAAAGTGTGCGATCGGTGTGCGATACCTCGAGCTGTCCTAGACGCGCTTCTCGTTCGGTGTGCGACCCCCTTAATTCTTGCATTAACTTTGTTAAACACATTCGAATTATAAATTAAACGTAATATGTAAGGGATAATGTATAGCGAGGCGGTCGTTATAACGAATACCACCCCGACAGGCTGACTAGGAGCCCGACGCGAAGCGGATCTTAATCAGCCTGAAGGGGTGGTATTCGTTATAACGACCGCCTCGCTATACATTATCCCGCTTATTACATGGCTACCTACCAAATAAATCAATAATTTGACTCAATATACTAATAATACTGATTTAAAAATTAGTTTATTGATTTAAAAACTATTGTATTGCTTCCGCTAAAGAAAATAGTCCGTTCCGTCTCTGAACTGCGTCCATGGCAACGCTCTGTTTTTCATGGCAACGGTCTGTTATACTAAGCAGCGTCTGTTATCAAGAAATAACAGACCGCATTCTACATTGGAATTCTACCAAGCCATGTAATAAAATGTGGTAACCTACTGTCATGCTTTCCGTCTATCAGCCTATGCTATTTGGATCGTTATCTCTAGACTTAACGTTACACTCAATGAACAACATCTCAACACTAAATTAAAGGCCTGTCTCATATAGACGCCTGTCTCAAATACAAGCCGGTGCAGTTCGCCGATTTGGGAAAATAAAAGCCCGGGCTATTACTTGAAGTTTTACGGTAAATACCATTGGGTACCGGCACCGAATATCATTGCAGAGACCTCCTTTGAGCCATCGCTTTGGGCGGCAGTGGTTCAGTGGTTCATGTAGGTTGTCTACAAACCGCAAGGTTGGTGGTTCAATCCCCGGTTCCACCTGACCAAGTGTCGAGGTGTCCATGAGCAAGACCCCTAACCCCAGCTGACCCCTAACCCCAGCTGACCCCTAACCCCAGCTGACCCCTGACCCCAGCTGTTGGTGTTCTTCAGACCCCAGCTGTTGGTAACCCCAGCTGACCCCTGACCCCAGCTGACCCCTAACCCTAGCTGCTCCCGATGAGCTGGATGGTGCCTTGTATGGCTGACACCGCCGTCGGTGTGTGAATGGGTGAATGTGAGGCAAATGTAAAGCACTTTGGTGGCCATTGGGTCTGTGAAAGCGCTGTATAAATGCAGTCCATTCAATTTTTTTACCATTGCAGGCAGCCGAGTTCTCCCAGTCTTCAGTTCTCCCATCCCTGGCTTTTCTCTCCACCGCTCGTGCTCTGCACTATACATGGGCAGAACTCAAAGCCTCAGGACCTCAGACCAGCTCTTTGTCTGTTATGGAGGCCTGCAGAAGGGAAAGGCAGCAGAGGTTGGCTCACTGGATAGTGGATCCCATTGTCTTGGCATACCAATCCCAAGACGTGCCATGCCCCCTCAGGTTGCGAGCCCACTCCACTCCTGGGCGCTGGCACAGGGTGCCTCGCTGACAGATATCTGTAGAGCTGCTGGCTGGGCATAAAACACGTTCACTAGATTCTATAGCCTTCGTGTCGAGCCGGTAGCTTCCTCTCCTATGGACCAGATACGTGCGCTATCTTTGCCAGAGTTCCCGTTTAGCCGAACCATGTCGAGTTCCTCAACACCCTCTGGCCGTTGGACGTGGCGGAGCTTCCTGACACTCGTATGCATTAGTGGAACCTGTGTGTTCATATGTTGTGATCCTTACGGCGATCCCATGTGTGTATTCTTCCACGGTACGGCTCCCTGCGATAGTACTTTCCCTTGGCAGAGCCTGCTCCGCCGTCTCTGACCAGTGTTACACCCTGCATAGGCTGGACCCACCTCAGGGACAGCCCATATGTTGTGCTGCCCTGAAACGCCCAGTCCATATGTGTAACTTCCACATGATGCCTCCCTTCCCACTGAAAGGACATGCTTTCCTAGTGTAGGGAGTCTCCTTGGCCTACGCCCTGTCCCATCTCCGCCTCAAGATGCGGGGGGATCAGGAGGCTATCGCCGGGCACTGGCAGCAATAGGTGGCGGGTTACATGGGATCCCAATTACGTTGAACGTGACCAGCTGAAAGAGAACGTCTCGGATACGTATGTAACCCTCGTTCCCTGAAGTAGGGAACGGAGACGTTACGTCCCGTCGCCACCATTGCTGGACCGCCGCTGACCTCCTCAGCGAAAAACAAATGGTGCTTGCATTCGCTTCCTAAATACCCAAATTAGATGCAAATCTTGCACGCCATATATGCATTGGCACGCTCTGTTAACACTCGAAGATGATAGGGCTCCCTGGCACGATCCCAGTTACGTCGACACTTAACATTCTGAAGGTTAACAGAGACCTTACACTGTGTCCTTACACAAGGACACCTTAAAATAAAGTGTAACCGTTTTTTTATTTCTTTCAGTTAACGTTTACTTTATTTCAAGTAATGAAAGTGTCTTTGGTTGTTTGATTGAATTCAATGTGATTCGTTCTGGATAAAAGCATCTGCCAAATGCATACAAATATAATGACAAACTGCTCATGAATGCAAGTCACTTTTGAATAAATGCAACTCCAGAATTAACTTTTCAGGAAGACTGTCAGAGAAGTGATGTCAGAGGAAATGTGATGTCAGAGGAGAAGTGATAACAGATGTCAGAGGAGAAGCGATGTCAGAGGAGAAGTGATGTCAGAGGAGAAGTGATGTCAGAGGAGAAGTAATGTCAGAGGAGAAGCGATGTCAGAGGAGAAGTGATGTCAGAGGAGAAGTGATGTCAGAGGAGAAGTGATGTCAGAGGAGAAGTGATGTCAGAGGAGAAGCGATGTCAGAGGAGAAGTGATGTCAGAGGAGAAGTGATGTCAGAGGAGAAGCGATGTCAGAGGAGAAGCGATGTCAGAGGAGAAGTGATGTCAGAGGAGAAGTGATGTCAGAGGAGAAGCGATGTCAGAGGAGAAGCGATGTCAGAGGAGAAGCGATGTCAGAGGAGAAGTGATGTCAGAGGAGAAGTGATGTCAGAGGAGAAGTGATGTCAGAGGAGAAGTGATAACAGATGTCAGAGGAGAAGTGATGTCAGAGGAGAAGTGATGTCAGAGGAGAAGTGATGTCAGAGGAGAAGTGATGTCAGAGGAGAAGCGATGTCAGAGGAGAAGTGATGTCAGAGGAGAAGTGATGTCAGAGGAGAAGTGATGTCAGAGGAGAAGTGATGTCAGAGGAGAAGTGATGTCAGAGGAGAAGCGATGTCAGAGGAGAAGCGATGTCAGAGGAGAAGTGATGTCAGAGGAGAAGTGATGTCAGAGGAGAAGCGATGTCAGAGGAGAAGCGATGTCAGAGGAGAAGCGATGTCAGAGGAGAAGTGATGTCAGAGGAGAAGTGATGTCAGAGGAGAAGTGATGTCAGAGGAGAAGTGATAACAGATGTCAGAGGAGAAGTGATGTCAGAGGAGAAGTGATGTCAGAGGAGAAGTGATGTCAGAGGAGAAGTGATGTCAGAGGAGAAGCGATGTCAGAGGAGAAGTGATGTCAGAGGAGAAGCGATGTCAGAGGAGAAGTGATGTCAGAGGAGAAGTGATAACAGATGTCAGAGGAGAAGTGATGTCAGAGGAGAAGTGATGTCAGAGGAGAAGTGATAACAGATGTCAGAGGAGAAGTGATGTCAGAGGAGAAGTGATGTCAGAGGAGAAGTGATGTCAGAGGAGAAGCGATGTCAGAGGAGAAGCGATGTCAGAGGAGAAGTGATGTCAGAGGAGAAGGAGAAGCGATGTCAGAGGAGAAGCGATGTCAGAGGAGAAGTGATGTCAGAGGAGAAGTGATGTCAGAGGAGAAGTGATGTCAGAGGAGAAGTGATGTCAGAGGAGAAGCGATGACAAGTGATGTCAGAGGAGAAGTGATGACAAGTGATGTCAGAGGAGAAGCGATGTCAGAGGAGAAGTGATGTCAGAGGAGAAGTGATGTCAGAGGAGAAGTGATGTCAGAGGAGAAGCGATGTCAGAGGAGAAGTGATGTCAGAGGAGAAGTGATAACAGATGTCAGAGGAGAAGTGATGTCAGAGGAGAAGCGATGTCAGAGGAGAAGTGATGTCAGAGGAGAAGTGATGTCAGAGGAGAAGTTATGTCAGAGGAGAAGTGATGTCAGATGTCAGAGGAGAAGTGATGTCAGAGGAGAAGTGATGACAAGTGATGTCAGAGGAGAAGTGATGTCAGAGGAGAAGTGATGTCAGAGGAGAAGTGATGTCAGAGGAGAAGCGATGTCAGAGGAGAAGTGATGTCAGAGGAGAAGTGATGTCAGAGGAGAAGTGATGTCAGAGGAGAAGTGATGTCAGAGGAGAAGCGATGTCAGAGGAGAAGTGATGTCAGAGGAGAAGTTATGTCAGAGGAGAAGTGATGTCAGATGTCAGAGGAGAAGTGATGTCAGAGGAGAAGTGATGTCAGAGGAGAAGTGATGTCAGAGGAGAAGTGATGTCAGAGGAGAAGTGATGTCAGAGGAGAAGCGATGTCAGAGGAGAAGTGATGTCAGAGGAGAAGTGATGTCAGAGGAGAAGTCAGAGGAGAAGTGATGTCAGAGGAGAAGTGATGTCAGAGGAGAAGCGATGTCAGAGGAGAAGTGATGTCAGAGGAGAAGTGATGTCAGAGGAGAAGTGATGTCAGAGGAGAAGTGATGTCAGAGGACGTACCTGGGATACGCATGTGTGCGACGGCCCCGTCTCCGCCCTCACTGTGAGCGCGCACCTCCACCAGGTAATCCTCCTTCATCCGCGGCAGATCGATGGACTGCTTCTCTGTGGTGTACAGCGTTCCGCTGGGCTGCCCCTCCTTCCGGTACAGGACCTGAGGGGGAACAGGGACAATCCAAGAGCTGATCACAACAATCACATCATTACACGTGGGTCAAAGCAGCAGCTTATATCAGAAACACACCTGCGTTTAAAAGAGTTTAAGCTTCTCTGACCCCTCCAGTGTTCCTGTAAAGTCAACACTCATGTTCCTGCTAACCTTGAATCAGAATAACAGCAGCATCTGTTCTTTTCTCTTTTCTGATGACGAGGGCGGGGCAACCTGTCACTCACATGAGATCCACCAATAGCAAACCCACGACCATCTAACCATCCAATCAATTCCCCACAGACACAATCAAGCCCTGTCCTACATTCTTGTTCCAGAAGCGTTTCACTCGATATACGACACTACAGAGAAGAGAAGATTAGCGTAACTTCAGTTACATGACGACTTGGCCGGTAATATTAGTTTTGAAAGGGCTGTTAAACATGGATATATGACGTTATATCTCAATGTCTTCTTAAAAAGCCTAAAACAATATGATTATTCTGAACGACAGCAGGTCGAAATGTCTCACTATAAACTTGAATGAAATGCAGAGGGTTTCAGCAGTCGAGGATTAAAGTTTGATTCCTACCAGATTTACAATCAGAAAGCTGCAGTTTAAATTGATTATATATTGTAAAATGCACATGGTGGAACAACATATTTTATTAAAAACCGATGATGTAATTGTGAAAGGTAACACGTTCATTGCTATTTTAGAAAGATGCATGAAACTAATAATATACCCAGAGTGATGTATGCTAAAACTGATGTGTATGTATTGATTATATACAGTATTGGTTTCTGATGACATCACTGAGATATTGATATGCATGTTGATCTGAACGCAGTGTTTCTGACCTTATATCCGGCCACGTTGGACTCGTTGGCCAGCGACTGCACCTTCTCCCAGCCGATGTTGATGGTCAAGCTGCTGTGGTGCTTCTTTGTGGTGAAGATCTTCGGAGGCTGACTGGGAGCTGGGAAACACCATCAGACCAGAAACCCGTCTCAAGCTCATAATTGGGCACATTGAGTTGTATGTATTCTGACACTGTATATATATATATATATACACATCTATATATATATATATATATATATATATATATATATAAATGTTTTTTTTGTTTTTTTGATTGACAGCACTTCTGACACCTGGTCTTCATTCATCATATCTGGTCCTTGGGTCTTTAACTGCAAATCTAAAATCCCCACAATACCCTACAATATACATATATATACATATACATATATATATATATATATATATATATATATATATATATATATATATCTCATATGTGTATATTATTTTGACAATAAATACTGGTCTTTAGTACTCTGGACTGAGTGTTTGGTCAGTGTGGTCAGACTCACGGGCTTTCTTGGTGTGGATCTTGTGTCTCTGGCTGGCGGGTCCGTACCCGGCGCCATTATACGCCCGCACCTCGATCAGGTAATGCGAGTCGGCCGTCATGTTTTCCAGGCGCGTGTGGTTCTCTCGACTTTGCACCGGAACCCACCGCACCGCCGCCTCATTCTCCAGCGCCTCCCTCCAGTACCGGACCTGAGAGAAAACACCCGAGTTAACCCTGAGTTTAAAGGTGACATATGCCCCTTTTCACAAGATGTAATATAAATTCTCGGTGTCCCCAGAATGTGTCTGTGAAATTTCAGCTCAAAATTCCCCCCAGATCATTTATTATAGCTTGTCAAATTTGTCCCTTTTTGGGTGTGAGCAACAACACAGTTTTTGAGTTTAAATGCGAATGAGCTTTAGCTCCGCCTCCGTCCAGAAGAGGGCGGAGTCTTCACACGAGCTTCAGAAACTCCGGCAATAACAACACAGGCCGATCTCACTCATCCAGAGTCCCAGAATAACCAGTAGCGAGTGCAGCCTTATGGAGAGACTCAGAGTTTCACTGACACACGGTTCTGAATGTTAGTGGAGATATTTATGTAGTTGTTGTGGAGTTACACTGATCATCTCATCCTCATGTGTAACTTCTACACAAGTGTCCACAGTTCCTGAGGTGTTTATAAAACAGCGCTGACATGTTCTGGTCAATAGTGTTCAGTGCTCGTCTGTGCTCGACCACAGAACAGGTTCAGGCTCTGCTGGATCTCCTGTTAGAACTGGGCTCTGGTGGCGCTGGTGTATGTAAACGAGCAGTGTGTATACTGGTGTATGTTAAGGGCCGGTAATATTATAAACGAGCAGATTAAGGGCCGGAAATATTATAAAAGAGCAGATTAAGGGCCGGTAATATTATAACCGAGAAGATTAAGGGCCGGTAATGTTATAAACGAGCAGATTAAGGGCCGGTAATGTTATAAACGAGCAGATTAAGGGCCGGTAATGTTATAAACGAGCAGATTAAGGGCCGGTAATATTATAAACGAGCAGATTAAGGGCCGGTAATGTTATAAACGAGCAGATTAAGGGCCGGTAATATTATAAACGAGCAGATTAATGGCCCGTTAATGTTATAAACGTGCAGATTAAGGGCCGGTAATATTATAAACGAGCAGATTAAGGGCTGGTAATGTTATAAACGTGCAGATTAAGGGCCGGTAATATTATAAACGAGCAGATTAAGGGTCGGTAATGTTATAAATGTGCAGATTAAGAACTGGTAATATTATAAACGAGCAGATTAAGGGCCGGTAATGTTATAAACGAGCAGATTAAGGGCCGGTAATATTATAAACGAGCAGATTAAGGGCCGGTAATGTTATAAACATGCAGATTAAGGGCCGGTAATATTATAAACGTGCAGATTAAGGGCCAGTAATATTATAAACGAGCAGATTAAGGGCCGGTAATGTTATAAACGAGCAGATTAAGAGCCGGTAATGTTATAAACGTGCAGATTAAGGGCCGGTAATATTATAAACGTGCAGATTAAGGGCCGGTAATATTATAAACGAGCAGATTAAGGGCCGGTAATGTTATAAATGTGCAGATTAAGGACCGGTAATATTATAAACGAGCAGATTAAGGGCCGGTAATGTTATAAACGAGCAGATTAAGGGCTGGTAATATTATAAACGAGCAGATTAAGGGCCGGTAATATCATAAACAAGCAGATTAAGGGCCGGTAATGTTATAAACGTGCAGATTAAGGGTCGGTAATGTTATAAACGAGCAGATTAAGGGCCGGTAATGTTATAAATGTGCAGATTAAGGGCCGGTAATATTATAATAAGATCCTCTTCATACGTCAGAAGGAGAGCGAAATCTGATCGTCTTATTTTTTGACATGCTTGCAGAGAAATGCTCACCAGAACAGAGTTACTGGGTTTCACTTTTCACGTTTTCTGGGTTGGTAGAAGCACTGGGACCCGATTATAGCAGTTAAGTCAGAATTTCATGACATGTCATCCTGGCCAAATTTGCCCCTAGTGGCCTCTGTCTATCATGGCCTCCTAATCACCCCTATATATACTAATTGGCTTCATCACTCTGTCTCCTCTCCACCAGTAAGCTGGTGTGTGGTGGGCGTACTGGCGCACTATGGCTGCCGTCGCATCATCCAGGTGGATGCTGCACATTGGTGGTGGTTGAGGAGATTCCCCCCCATCTATGTAAAGCGCTTTGAGTGTCTAGAAAAGCGCTATATAAATGTAATGAATTATTATTATTATTATTATTATGTCCCCTTTAACAGAGAACAGTGTGTGACGGGCCGGTCAGTACCTGGTAGCCCTGGACGCTCTGCACCGGCACCCAGGACACCACGGCTTGTGTGGCCGACAGAGCTCTGGCCTCGGCGATGATGGGAGCATCTGCAGGAACTGAGACACACACACATCAGTCAGAACTTCTACACCTGTGTTACCTGTGCGAGTCGGACGCTGCACAGACACTCACCGTCCTGCGCCGAGTCGATGAAGGCGCTAACGCTGAACGGACCCTCGCCCTGACTGTTGAAGGCCTTTATCTTCACCTCGAACCTGCTGGACGGGGGGATTTTGGGGTCTTTGTGGACATACTTCCGGGCCTGTGGATCGGTGACCGTCACCCGCAGCCACTCGGGGTCGTTCTGAGGCTTGAAGGCGATGATGTAGCCAAAGTTACTGCCGTAGTAGTACTGCGACTGGACCGGCTGCAGACCAGAACCACATCAGAACCAAACCACATTAGAACCACATCAGAACCAAACCACGTTAGAACCAAAACACATCAGAACCAAAACACATTAGAACCACATCAGAACCAAAACACAATAGAACCACATCAGAACCAAACCACATCAGAACCAAACCACATTAGAACCACACCAGGTGGAGCTGGGGAGGGAGGAGGGTAATCCTGACTGAGACAGGAGGAGCTGGGGAGGGAGGAGGGTAATCCTGACTGAGACAGGTGGAGCTGGGGAGGGAGGAGGGTAATCCTGACTGAGACAGGTGGAGCTGGGGAGGGAGGAGGGTAATCCTGACTGAGACAGGTGGAGCTGGGGAGGGAGGAGGGTAATCCTGACTGAGACAGGTGGAGCTGGGGAGGGAGGAGGGTAATCCTGACTGAGACAGGTGGAGCTGGGGAGGGAGGAGGGTAATCCTGACTGAGACAGGTGGAGCTGGGGAGGGAGGAGGGTAATCCTGACTGAGACAGGTGGAGCTGGGGAGGGAGGAGGGTAATCCTGACTGAGACAGGTGGAGCTGGGGAGGGAGGAGGATAATCCTGACTGGAGACAGGTGGAGCTGGGGAGGGAGGAGGGTAATCCTGACTGAGACAGGAGGAGCTGGGGAGGGAGGAGGATAATCCTGACTGGAGACAGGTGGAGTTGGGGAGGGAGGAGGGTAATCCTGACTGAGACAGGAGGAGCTGGGGAGGGAGGAGGGTAATCCTGACTGAGACAGGTGGAGCTGGGGAGGGAGGAGGGTAATCCTGACTGGAGACAGGTGGAGCTGGGGAGGGAGGAGGGTAATCCTGACTGAGACAGGTGGAGCTGGGGGAGGGAGGAGGGTAATCCTGACTGGAGACAGGTGGAGCTGGGGAGGGAGGAGGGTAATCCTGACTGAGACAGGTGGAGCTGGGGGAGGGAGGAGGGTAATCCTGACTGAGACAGGTGGAGCTGGGGGAGGGAGGAGGGTAATCCTGACTGGAGACAGGTGGAGCTGGGGAGGGAGGAGGGTAATCCTGACTGAGACAGGAGGAGCTGGGGAGGGAGGAGGGTAATCCTGACTGAGACAGGTGGAGCTGGGGGAGGGAGGAGGGTAATCCTGACTGGAGACAGGAGGAGCTGGGGAGGGAGGAGGGTAATCCTGACTGAGACAGGAGGAGCTGGGGAGGGAGGAGGGTAATCCTGACTGGAGACAGGTGGAGCTGGGGAGGGAGGAGGGTAATCCTGACTGAGACAGGTGGAGCTGGGGAGGGAGGAGGGTAATCCTGACTGAGACAGGTGGAGCTGGGGAGGGAGGAGGGTAATCCTGACTGGAGACAGGTGGAGCTGGGGAGGGAGGAGGGTAATCCTGACTGAGACAGGTGGAGCTGGGGAGGGAGGAGGGTAATCCTGACTGAGACAGGAGGAGCTGGGGAGGGTGGAGGGTAATCCTGACTGAGACAGGTGGAGCTGGGGAGGGAGGAGGGTAATCCTGACTGAGACAGGAGGAGCTGGGGAGGGAGGAGGGTAATGCGCTCCTGAGAAACGCGACAGCTGCTGATAATACTGAAGGAGCTTATATATGTACACGGTGATAGGCGTATATATATTAAAGGTTTTTCCAGAGGGGATTTTGTTTTTGTCTTAGTATCACAGAAAATACTGTCAACAGACAGAAATTGTATTCTATAAATCAGGCAAATGATACATGAACAAACCTTTAGGATATAGATATGAATAAAACTGTAAAGTTTGGTGTGTGTGAAGCTGTTGAAAGGGAGATTTCTGACTCAAACTCACCGCCTTCACAGATTGAAATCTACAGACGCTAATAGATCAAGTGCACTCAAATAAAATTTGGATGTTTTCTTTCACTAGTCTGAAAGAAGACGAGATATAAAAGCTAAACAGACCTGAAAACTGACCATTGCATGGAAAACTAGGCTTTTGCCTTAATTATTTCACCAATAACAATAAACAGTTTTTTTGATTGTTTCAGTTTTAACCAGTTGTCACTCACATGAGATCCACCAATAGCAAGCCACAACCATCCAACCAATTCCCCACGGACAAAATCAAACCCCGCCCTACATTTGTTCTTGTTCCAGAAAGAACTGAAGATGAGTGTCAGATGAAAATGACAAGAGAAAGTGTGTTTTGTTGTTATTCAGAGAGACTGGGGTCGATAATAATGTGAGCTCTGGTACCGTCCATGTAATGGTGAGCTCATGACTGGCTCCGCCTCCTCCACCGACGTCTGACGGAGCCACGACCGGCCCTACAGAGAGAGAGAGAGAGAGAGACAGAGAGAGAGAGAGTCAAACACTACATACATGACGATGTTCACGGTTGCATTGTAATGCAGTTACAATGTTCAGAATGCTTTTAATACTCAGTGTTAGAGGTTTAATCACATCAGTATCAGCAAAAAAGCAAGGTCCGAACGAAGCTCATAAAACTTACTGAATTACCAGTATTAACTCTACTGGAATGAATTCAATTCGTTTGAAATGATTTCTCATGACTGATCAAAAATACTCTAAATTTATAAAAACTTAAATATTATTTTCTAACACCACAACATCAATGTTACTCGAAAATGTTGTAAAAAAAAACTTATAATAAAAAAGATGTTGCACTGGTTGATCAGTAGGTGGCAGCTGAGGGAAATATGACTATCAAACTTGGGTTGTAGTTCATGTAGTCTCAGCCTCAGACTGGCTGACTGAACGTCTGATGCATACGGCACACTTTTCTGGAAATACTTCATGAGTTTGGAAGTCGCGATCTGATTGGTTGAATTCTACAAGATGTCCGGGAGACGTGTGTATCACATTCGTTATCAGTTCGCATGGAAACAAATGCTGTAACGCCAAAACCCCTCATGGAAGAAGAAAGCCGTTGTGTTTATAACTGTGACAATGAGCGCTTACCAGGATCAACTAAACGCTGGATTTTCAAAAGTATGTGACGTTTGCTGTTCCATTGTTGCTGTAAACTTGCACAACTTTCTTGAATGAATAACTTATTAAATTGAAGACAACATTTTTACTGTTTAATGTTATTTTTCTGTATTATTTTTCTTTATTCATTTTCATAATAATTTGTATAATGTATTTTGTGAAGTCAGTATGTTGTACATGTGTGCTGAGGAGAGATATGGGATGAGCTATATTTTGCATAGAAGTATGTGTGCAATGCAACATATATTTCACAGAGCAAAGGTTTTCCAATGATGATGTGTACAGTTGGCATGTGTTTTACATGGAAAGGAATGTTTTTCACTGATGCAAATGTACCACAAATATATACACTGAAGGACAGTTTCTTAATATGGAAAGTGGATTGTACCATGTGTAAGCATGAGGTATATGTTTCATCTGAAACATAAGCAACATGTTTTTCTACCTTACAAAGAAATGTGTAAGTCCCTCAGTAGTGTATTTAAGCTCAATCCTTATAGTGTAGCACCCAGAGAAACATATACAGCTAGCATGAGGGGTGAGAGGACAGAGAAATGGGGAACAGTGAAATCTGGAATGAAGACCACCTCGCCGGTAACCTTCTTCTTCTATGCCCGAATCTCTCGTATGTCTGACTCATGTACATAAATCAGTGACGGGGACTCGGATGGCCGAGGCGACGATGTGGCGAGCGAGGATGACGGGTAGACTGGAGAAAGGGAGGCCGATGAAGCCGTAGAGGGTGCAGGGTAATGAGGAAGCTTGGCGTCGACCACCGGAGGCTGAGCCCAGACGGGCTGTGGAGGCGTGGAGGGAGCCCAGACGGGCCGCGGAGGGAGCCCAGACGGGGCGCGGAGGCGTAGAGGGAGCCCAGACGGGCCGCGGAGGGCATGGAGGGATCCCAGACGGGCCGCGGAGGCGTGGAGGGAGCCCAGGCGGGCCGCGGAGGCGTGGAGGGAGCCCAGGCGGGCCGCGGAGGCGTGGAGGGAGCCCAGGCGGGCCGCGGAGACGTGGAGGGAGGGCGTGGAGGGAGCCCAGACGGGCCGCGGAGACGTTGAGGGAGGGCGTAGAGGGAGCCCAGATGGGCCGCGGAGGGCGAGGAGGGAGCCCAGACGGGCCGCAGAGGCGTGGAGGGAGTGGTGAGCCGAGGCAATGGTGACGGGCTGACCGGCCGAGCTGGAGATATGGACCTGGAGGCCGGAGTGCAGGTCAGGGACTCGGCCTCACGCCAAGCTGGTGGAGGGGAAGCCAGAGGCACAGAGGATGAGCCGCACGGAGTGAGCAGCGGAGGCAGAGCCGAGGAGCTGGACCACACCAGTGGTGTCGACGGAGCCAGGGGACGGGCCGTGACCAGCGATGGAGACGGGATGAGGACAACAGGCAGGAATACGGGCAGAAGAATTCCGGACTGGACCGGCGAAGATGATGATGACTCGAGGGTAGGGACTTGGGAGGGAATTGGATCCGCGGAACACAGGTCTATTAGGTCCAGGTCCGCTCCTGGCTCTGAGGTGGACTGACCTGTCTGTGTCAACTCCAGGGCTTGATGGTCTTCGGCTCTGCTTCCTCTGATCTCATGGGCGCCTCGGCTCCCTGGCTGATGGGGTGATGCTTCCGGTCCGGAGACCCCAGGACACGTACCCAAGCCACTTACGGTTCTTCAGGAGGAGAAGGAGTCGCAGCGCTGGTGAGTCCATTTTATAAATTTTTTCTTGGTTTTGAGAGGTCGGTTCTTCTGTAATGGTGTGGTGGTAATTGAAGGCACAAGATGGAGATGAGGGTATAACACATTGTTTACTTATAAAACTCAGACACAACCACAGCTGACATTAACAGGAACCGTTAGAACAGGGAGTATAAATACACAGGATGAAATGAGGAACTAGACACAGGTGGAGGAAGATGAACTAATCAGGGACTAACGAGAAAAGGTGCAGACAGACAGAACATAGTTGTGGCAGATCTGAGGTCAGTGAAGGCCGGACGGGACTCACGGGCTTCTCTGGTGGTGATGCGGGGCGAGGCGTCACTCGGCGGGCCGGTGCCCAGTGTGTTGGTGGCCGTGACCCTGAACTCGTACTCTGTCCAGGGCGTCAGTTTCGTCACTGTGGCCATTTCTGCATTTCCCTCCACATTCACTGGAGCTGAAGACACAGAATCACTGTTTTATATCCGTACTAGTGCTTTATTGAAGATCACTAGCTTCGTTTACATGGTTAAAAGTGATCGGGTTGATGTGCGTGTTTAAATGTCACGAGCTTCTGATCAGGTTTAATCTTTTGACATGCGCACACTGCACGAATATACAGAGTTTCCCGCTGTTGTTGAGAACTAACCATCCTTTTCTTTGTTTTAAAAAGCAGACTTAATATTTATCGTCATACGTCATTACGCTATTTCTACAGCATTGGGGTTCATGTAAACGCAGCTAGTGATTGATGTGAAACGGTCAGTAGATGTTAGTGATGTTCTGACCGGTGGAGGCGTCTCTCCAGTCCTGCTCGCGCACGTCCCTGTACTGGACGCTGTATGTGGAGATGGGGCTCAGGTTATCGGTCCCGTGACTCCAGGTCACCCTCACACTGCGGGCCGCCACCTCGTCCACACGCACGCCACCAGGGGGACCTGGGGGACCTGAGGAGGACAGAGCCAGTGATACACGCGGCTCTTCAGGAGATCTCAACAATCTCTCAAACATTTGATTCAATAGATCTCAAGAAGAACTCAAGGTTTTCTCATCAAATGAGCTTCTACAGCTCCAGACTCTTACTGGATGACCACTACTGACTCATATGGGTGTTTTATTTTACTTCAGTACGTTTTAGCCATTTAGCACGAGCTGCACAATGTTTTGATGCTGATCAAACACTGATCCTGTCTCACCTCGGACCACCAGCTCTGCGGCGGCCGTGACGTTGTCCACCGGCGTCTGAGCCGTACAGGCGTATCGTCCCGCGTGTCTCAGCTGTGCGTTACTGATCAGCAGCTCTGAGCTCGACGTCCCGGCCTGACCGGCCTGATTAACATCCTGACCAACAACAATGTAAGTTTGATAAATACACAAGACTGTAACCATAAAGTGAATAAAGAGTCACCACAACTGTAACGACAAAGTGGAACAATATCACTGGAATCAGTCTCAGAATGATTTTTTCGAGCTGATGAAGCGTAAAAACATTGACAGCCAATCAGAATCCAAGCTGCTTTAAATAACTTTATAATAAACATACCATTTTCATGCATTGGTGAGAACGTTTATATAGTTATCGTTACAGTTATCATTGTTGTAGTTGCCATTACAGTTATCATCATAGTTAACGGTTACAGTAACACTAATCATAGTTAACTGTTACAGTAACACTAATCATAGTTAACGGTTAGAGTTACACTAATCATAGTTAACGTTACAGTTATCATCATAGTTAATGGTTACAGTTACACTAATTATAGTTAACGGTTACAGTAACACTAATCATAGTTAACGGTTAGAGTTACACTAATCATAGTTAACGTTACAGTCATCATCATAATTAACTGTTACAGTTATCATCATAGTTAATGGTTACAGTTACACTAATCATAGTTAACTGTTACACTAATCATAGTTAACGTTACAGTTATCATCATAATTAATTGTTACAGTAACACTAATCATAGTTAACGTTACAGTTATCATCATAGTTAACTGTTACAGTAACACTAATCATAGTTAACTGTTAGTTATCATAATTAACTGTTACAGTAACACTAATCATAGTTAACGTATCATCATAATTAACTTTTGCAGTAACACTAATCATAGTTAACTGTTATAGTAACACTAATCATAGTTAACGTTACAGTTATCATCATAGTTAACTGTTACAGTAACACTAATCATAGTTAACGTTACAGTTATCATCATAGTTAACTGTTACAGTAACACTAATCATAGTTAACGTTACAGTTATCATCATAGTTAACTGTTACAGTAACACTAATCATAGTTAACGTTACAGTAACACTAATCATAGTTAACATTACAGTAACACTAATCATAGTTAACGTTACAGTTATCATCATAGTTAACTGTTACAGTAACACTAATCATAGTTAATGTTACAGTTATCATCATAGTTAACGGTTAGTTACACTAATTATAGTTAACGGTTACAGTAACACTAATCATAGTTAACGTTACAGTTATCATCATAATTAACTGTTAAAGTTACACTAATCATAGTTAACGTTACAGTTATCATCATAGTTAACTGTTACAGTAACACAAATCATATTTAACTGTTACAGTAACACTAATCATAGTTAACTGTTACAGTAACACTAATCATAGTTAACTGTTACAGTAACACTAATCATAGTTAACGTCACAGTTATCATCATAATTAACTATTAAAGTTACACTAATCATAGTTAACGTCACAGTTATCATCATAGTTAACTGTTATAGTAACACAAATCATAGTTAACTGTTACAGTAACACAAATCATATTTAACTGTTACAGTAACACTAATCATAGTTAACTGTTACAGTAACACTAATCATAGTTAACGTCACAGTTATCATCATAGTTAACTGTTATAGTAACACAAATCATATTTAACTGTTACAGTAACACAAATCATATTTAACTGTTACAGTAACACTAATCATAGTTAACTGTTACAGTAACACTAATCATAGTTAACGTCACAGTTATCATCTTAGTTAACGGTTACAGTAACACTAATCATAGTTAACGTCACAGTTATCATCTTAGTTAACGGTTACAGTTATTATCTTAGTTAACGGTTACAGTTACACTAATCATAGTTAACTGTTACAGTAACACTAATCATAGTTAACGTCACAGTTATCATCTTAGTTAACGGTTACAGTTATTATCTTAGTTAACGGTTACAGTTACACTAATCATAGTTAACGGTTACAGTTATCATCATAGTTAACTGTTACAGTAACACTAATCATAGTTAACGTCACAGTTATCATCTTAGTTAACGGTTACAGTTATTATCTTAGTTAACGGTTACAGTTACACTAATCATAGTTAACGGTTACAGTTATCATCATAGTTAACTGTTACAGTTATCATCATAATTAACTATTACAGTAACACTACACTAATCATAGTTACCATCTTGTGCTCGTAATGCTCTCTGTCTTGGTCAAAGTCGATGACGTGCTCGTCGAGGGACCAGATGAAGGTGAGGTCAAGGGTCGGGTCATGTGACGCCGCACACTCCATCCTGGCACTCTGGCCCGCGCTGATGTCAGCGTTCGATGGGGCCAGAGTGATCTTAGTGGCGTCTGAGGAGAGAAAGAGAGATGCACATTAAACATGACCAACTCATCTGAACACAGACCGCTGACAGCGACAGACAGGAGTCGAATCGAACGGCTCTTGTGTATTGATCACGGTCAGCTGTAGAGGTGCAGTTGTGTGTTTGTGGCAGGAGTGAACCAGATTACAAACGTCTCTGTTGACTTGAGAAATCCTGGTCAAAAAGATTGAAGGCCATTAAGTCTGTCACACACACAGAGGTGTTCTGGGTGCTTGCTAAAGTGTTGCTATGTGGTTGCTAGGGTGAATAGGATGTACACAGTTATCACCGTTACAGTTATCATCGTTATAGTTCCCGTTACAGTTATCATCGTTATAGTTCCCGTTACAGTTTTCACCGTTACAGTTATCATCGTTATAGTTCCCGTTACAGTTATCACCATTATAGTTCCCGTTACAGTTATCATCGTTATAGTTCCCGTTACAGTTTTCACCGTTACAGTTATCATCGTTATAGTTCCCGTTACAGTTATCATCGTTATAGTTCCCGTTACAGTTATCACCGTTACAGTTATCATCGTTATAGTTCCCGTTACAGTTATCATCGTTATAGTTCCCGTTACAGTTATCATCGTTATAGTTCCCGTTACAGTTATCATCGTTATAGTTCCCGTTACAGTTATCACCATTATAGTTCCCGTTACAGTTATCATCGTTATAGTTCCCGTTACAGTTATAACCGTTACAGTTATCATCGTTATAGTTCCCGTTACAGTTATCATCGTTATAGTTCCCGTTACAGTTATCACCGTTACAGTTATCATCGTTATAGTTCCCGTTACAGTTATCATCGTTATAGTTCCCGTTACAGTTATCACCGTTACAGTTATCATCGTTATAGTTCCCGTTACAGTTATCACCGTTACAGTTATCATCGTTATAGTTCCCGTTACAGTTATCATCGTTATAGTTCCCGTTACAGTTATCAGCGTTACAGTTATCATCGTTATAGTTCCCGTTACAGTTATCATCGTTATAATTCCCGTTACAGTTATCACCGTTATAGTTCCCGTTACAGTTATCACCGTTATAGTTCCCGTTACAGTTATCACCATTATAGTTCCCGTTACAGTTATCATCGTTATAGTTCCCGTTACAGTTATAACCGTTACAGTTATCATCGTTATAGTTCCCGTTACAGTTATCATCGTTACAGTTATCATCGTTATAGTTCCTGTTACAGTTATCATCGTTATAGTTCCCGTTACAGTTATCATCGTTATAGTTCCCGTTACAGTTATCATCGTTATAGTTCCCGTTACAGTTATCATCGTTATAGTTCCCGTTACAGTTATCATCGTTATAGTTCCCGTTACAGTTATCATCGTTATAGTTCCCGTTACAGTTATCATCGTTATAGTTCCCGTTACAGTTATCACCGTTATAGTTCCCGTTACAGTTATCATATAGTTCCTGTTACAGTTATCATCGTTATAGTTCCCGTTACAGTTATCACCGTTATAGTTCCCGTTACAGTTATCACCGTTATAGTTCCCGTTACAGTTATCATCGTTATAGTTCCCGTTACAGTTATCATCGTTATAGTTCCCGTTACAGTTATCACCGTTATAGTTCCTGTTACAGTTATCATCGTTATAGTTCCTGTTACAGTTATCATCGTTATAGTTCCTGTTACAGTTATCATCGTTATAGTTCCCGTTACAGTTATCATCGTTATAGTTCCCGTTACAGTTATCATCGTTATAGTTCCTGTTACAGTTATCACCGTTATAGTTCCCGTTACAGTTATCACCGTTACAGTTATCACCGTTATAGTTCCCGTTACAGTTATCACCGTTACAGTTATCACCGTTATAGTTCCCGTTACAGTTATCACCGTTACAGTTATCACCGTTATAGTTCCCGTTACAGTTATCATCGTTATAGTTCCCGTTACAGTTATCACCGTTACAGTTATCACCGTTATAGTTCCCGTTACAGTTATCATCGTTATAGTTCCCGTTACAGTTAGTTATCACCGTTATAGTTCCCGTTACAGTTATCACCGTTATAGTTCCCGTTACAGTTATCACCGTTATAGTTCCCGTTACAGTTATCATCGTTATAGTTCCCGTCACCGTTACAGTTATCATCGTTATAGTTCCCGTTACAGTTAGTTATCACCGTTATAGTTCCCGTTACAGTTATCACCGTTATAGTTCCCGTTACAGTTATCATCGTTATAGTTCCCGTTACAGTTATCATCGTTATAGTTCCCGTTACAGTTATCAGCGTTACAGTTATCACCGTTATAGTTCCCGTTACAGTTATCACCGTTACAGTTATCACCGTTATAGTTCCCGTTACAGTTATCACCGTTACAGTTATCACCGTTATAGTTCCCGTTACAGTTATCACCGTTACAGTTATCACCGTTATAGTTCCCGTTACAGTTATCATCGTTATAGTTCCCGTTACAGTTATCACCGTTACAGTTATCACCGTTATAGTTCCCGTTACAGTTATCATCGTTATAGTTCCCGTTACAGTTAGTTATCACCGTTATAGTTCCCGTTACAGTTATCACCGTTATAGTTCCCGTTACAGTTATCACCGTTATAGTTCCCGTTACAGTTATCAGCGTTATAGTTCCCGTTACAGTTATCAAAGTTATAGTTCCCGTTACAGTTATCACCGTTATAGTTCCCGTTACAGTTATCACCGTTATAGTTCCCGTTACAGTTATCACCGTTATAGTTCCCGTTACAGTTATCATCGTTATAGTTCCCGTTACAGTTATCAAAGTTATAGTTCCCGTTACAGTTATCACCGTTATAGTTCCCGTTACAGTTATCAGCGTTACAGTTATCACCGTTATAGTTCCCGTTACAGTTATCACCGTTATAGTTCCCGTTACAGTTATCACCGTTATAGTTCCCGTGACAGTTATCACCGTTATAGTTCCCGTTACAGTTATCACCGTTATAGTTCCCGTTACAGTTATCACCGTTATAGTTCCCGTGACAGTTATCACCGTTATAGTTCCCGTTACAGTTATCAGCGTTACAGTTATCACCGTTATAGTTCCCGTTACAGTTATCACCGTTATAGTTCCCGTTACAGTTATCACCGTTATAGTTCCCGTTACAGTTATCACCGTTATAGTTCCCGTGACAGTTATCACCGTTATAGTTCCCGTGACAGTTATCACCGTTATAGTTCCCGTGACAGTTATCACCGTTATAGTTCCCGTTACAGTTATCACCGTTATAGTTCCCGTTACAGTTATCACCGTTATAGTTCCCGTTACAGTTATCACCGTTATAGTTCCCGTTACAGTTATCACCGTTACAGTTATCATCATTATAGTTAACGTTTTACACACACACACACACACACACACACACACACACGTCGTACCCGTGACTACCAGAGATCCGGTGCTGTTCGCTCGGCCTCGGTCGTTCTCAGCGAAGCATGTGTATCTGCCTTCGTCTGATTTAGTGACGTTGAGCAGCTCTAAACTCCCGTCCGGCCAGATGAAAACCCTGCATAAGAAAGGAAAGGCTTTATTTGACGCGAGCCAAGTCGAGTCTCCTTCATTTATACAGCGCTTTTTACAATACAGATTATTTCAAAGCAGCTTTACAGAGATAACAGGCAAATAATGCAACAAAGTTTGTTTCTAGAAGAAAATAGGGTCACAGTCCAGCTTAAGTAAGTTCAGTGATGGTTAATTTTTGTTGTAAAAAAGTTATCATGTAGTTCATTTATATATATATCTATAGCCGCTCTGGAGAAAGCGGTGATGTCATCGTCCAGCTCAGTTCAGTTCTTGTATAATGCAGGAGATCAATAATATTGCTGAATATTAAAGGCTAAGTTGTGTTACCTTGTAAGATACATTGTTACAGTTATGCGTAAGTGAACGCCATGGCAACGTACAACAGAGTACCTTAACGTGACTCTACTTAACGTAACGCGTAAATACGCATAATTCACGTAAATCAAGTAAGCTAGTGTGCCTAGGCCACGAAGTGTTGGCGAAATAACACATCAGCGGACCGGAGGGAATAATACGGAATGTTTTCTAGAAAACTTTTTGCACAAAATAAATTCAAGCACTTTTAAGGACCTGTTTATTGTTTATTTTCAAAAACTTTCCAGGGCCTTGACATTTTTTTCAGATTCACAAACTTTCAAGGATTCCCAGGACCCGTGGGACCCCTGGTGGTGAGTGAGACCGTGACCTCTGACCTGCTGGAGTTGTGCAGGAGCTCGGTTCCTTTACTCCAGGAGACGCTGGGTCTCGGAGCCGCTCTGGGTCTGCAGTCGAACACCACACGCCCGTTTCTGGCCCCCAGGAGCCTAGCTTTCACTGGGTTCCACTCGAACGACGGAGCGCCGGCTGAGGGAACAACACACACACACACACACACACACAGAGTCAATGGAGGAACATCTGAGGCTCCAACAGAGCCATGAAGCTCCCGATGACCCCTGACCCGGTCCACCAATCAGAGTCAGCTCACCAAACACGCGGAGCTCGGCGTTGGCGTAGATCACGCCGTGACGGTTCTCAGCGATACACTGATACATGCCCGAATCCTCAAACGCCAGATTCGTGAAGCGCACCTCGTGGTTCTTGGCGTACTGACGGAATGAAGAACAGATTCATCCACTCATACTCAACGCTCGCATTAATCAAACACCATCAACATCACATCAGCCTCTGAGTACCAGCAATGACAAGCTCTTAAAACTGTAAAATAACATTGTGACAAACATAAATAGTTTTCAATGAAACATTTAGAAAAAAACTTACAAATAATTTTTACTGTATATATTTAAACAACTTAATTAATTTGATTAGATAAAAACATAAGATGAAAAAATATAAACAGTCAAGTTAATAAATAATGCAGTACAAATCCATAATTTAATGCAAATTAATTATAATAAATAAATAAATAAATAAAATATTCGATTTAGCTTTTTTTAATGTTTATTTTGTTTAATCAAATTAATTCATCAAACATATATATATATATATATATATAAAAAACTAAAAACAGCTAAATTAATAACTGATGCCGTACAAATCCATTATTTAATGTTAATTAATTCTAATAAGCGAATAAATAAATTTTGTGTTAATTTATTAATTTGATTAAATTAAATTAAAATAATAATACAAAGTCATGAAATTAAAATAAAATATTAAAAGTTAATATGTGTATCTGTGAAGACACTGATAATCTGTCTGGCATTATTATTCCGTCAGAAGTCATGTTTGATTATCATTCTGCAAGTGGCTGTCGCTAACACACTTCAGGTGTTTGCATGAGCACCATCTGCTGTGACTTATGTAACCAGGAGCATGATGGGAAGGCTCCAGACGGGAACACAGCCAGCCTTCGACCTCCACAAACACTCATTCGTTACACAGATCAACTTCAGCAGTTTACAAGCGCATTTTACTAATCTAACCCTTTCTGACATCTTTATTGACAGATCACGGCCCGAGTGGCTGAAGCTGAGACAGCAGAGGGAAGGGTTGGTTCATGAGTCACACCGGATGCAGGATCAGGCACTCGGAAGGAAAGCGTTTGCCAAAAGCTCCTGCTCACAATGATCCGAGTTTAAAAGAATGATACAGTCGTTCTAAAATCAGTCAGTTCTGCTATAATAAAGCGGTACCATTCGCCCGTTCTTCAGGAAGTGCACGTGGGGTTTGGGTTTCCCGCTGGACACACAGGACATGATATAATCGCCTCCGATGTCCCTCTCCGAGCTGCGGATCTTCTCCACCCATTCAGGAGCTCCTGAGACACACACACACACACACACACACACACACACACAAGCACACACACACACGGGCACACGCACGCACACACGCGCACACACACACACACACACACACACGAGCACACACAAACACACAAGCACACGCACGCACACACACACACACACACACACACGAGCACACACACACACAACCATTTGTTATGTTTTTTGTGTCATTCACAGTGTTGGGGAATGTTACTTTGAAAAGTAACACATTACAATATTGCATTACTCCCAAAAAAAGTAACTAATTACTTTAATAACTAATAAAAATAACTTTTTATGAAAAGTAATGCGTAACATTTCTTATTTCAGTGCAGTAGAGGTAGAGTACAGTAGAGGTACAGTAAAGTACAGTACAGTAGAGGTACAGCAGAGTAGAGTACAGTAGATAAGAGTACAGTAGAGTACAGTAGAGGTAGAGTAGAGTACAGTAGAGTGCAGTAGAGGTAGAGTAGAGTACAGTAGAGTGCAGTAGAGGTAGAGTAGAGTACAGTACATTATATTAGAGTACAGTAGAGTGCAGTACAGTAGAGGTAGAGTAGAGTACAGTAGAGTACAGTAGAGTGCAGTAGAGGTACAGTAGAGTGCAGTAGAGTACAGTAGAGTACTGTAGAGGTTGAGTAGAGCACAGTAGAGTACAGTAGAGTACAGTAGAGTACAGTAGAGTGCAGTAGAGGTACAGTAGAGTGCAGTAGAGTACAGTAGAGTACTGTAGAGGTTGAGTAGAGCACAGTAGAGTACAGTAGATTAGAGGTAGAGTACAGTAGAGTACTGTAGAGGTTGAGTAGAGTACAGTAGAGTACACTAGAGTACCAGTAGAGGTAGAGTACAGTAGAATACAGTAGAGTAGAGTACAGTAGAGGTTGAGTAGAGCACAGTAGAGTACAGTAGATTAGAGGTAGAGTAGAGTACCAGTAGAGTACAGTAGAGGTAGAGTACAATAGATTAGAGGTAGAGTAGAGTGCAGTAGAGTACAGTAGAGTACAGTAGAGTGCAGTAGAGGTAGAGTAGAGTAGAATACAGTAGAGTAGAGTACAGTAGAGGTTGAGTAGAGCACAGTAGAGTACAGTAGATTAGAGGTAGAGTAGAGGTAGAGTAGAGTACCAGTAGAGTACAGTAGATGTAGAGTACAATAGATTAGAGGTAGAGTAGAGGTAGAGTAGAGTGCAGTAGGGTACAGTAGAGTACAGTAGAGTACAGTAGAGTGCAGTAGAGGTAGAGTAGAGTACAGTAGAGTACAGTAGAGGTAGAGTAGAGGTAGAGTAGAGTACAGTAGAGTGCAGTAGAGTACAGTAGAGTGCAGTAGGGTACAGTAGAGGTAGAGTAGAGGTAGAGTAGAGTACAGTAGAGGTTGAGTAGAGCACAGTAGAGCACAGTAGATTAGAGGTAGAGTAGAGTACCAGTAGAGTACAGTAGAGGTAGAGTACAATAGATTAGAGGTAGAGTAGAGGTAGAGTAGAGTGCAGTAGAGTACAGTAGAGTACAGTAGAGTACAGTAGAGTGCAGTAGAGGTAGAGTAGAGTACAGTAGAGTACAGTAGGGTACAGTAGAGGTAGAGTAGAGGTAGAGTAGAGTACAGTAGAGTGCAGTAGAGTACAGTAGAGTGCAGTAGGGTACAGTAGAGGTAGAGTAGAGGTAGAGTAGAGTACAGTAGAGTGCAGTAGAGTACAGTAGAGTGCAGTAGAGTACAGTAGAGTGCAGTAGGGTACAGTAGAGGTAGAGTAGAGTGCAGTAGAGGTAGAGTAGAGGTAGAGTAGAGTGCAGTAGAGTACAGTAGAGTGCAGTAGGGTACAGTAGAGGTAGAGTAGAGGTAGAGTAGAGTGCAGTAGAGTACAGTAGAGTGCAGTAGGGTACAGTAGAGGTAGAGTAGAGGTACTCTGGTCATTCACTCTGTTTTCCAGAATAACCTCTTGCTCAGGAGCGTCCCAGTAGCGAGGTCATGTGACTCACCCTCCACGTGCAGGTGTGTTCTGTGCCAGTCTTTGCCTTTGGAGTTGTCGGCCTCACACTCGTACAGACCCTCGTCCTCATACTGCATATCGTAGAGATGAAGGAGTGTTCCCGCCATACTGATGTCATGACGACGGGCCGGCAGCTCGCCATCAACCTTCCTCCAGCGGATCTGTGGGATGGGGCTGAGCACACACACACACGCGCCCACACACACACGCATGCACACACACACACACGCGTGCGCCCACACGCACACACACAAACACACACCCACGCACACGCACACGCACACGCACACGCACACACACACACACACACGCGCACACGCACACAGACACACGCACACACACACACACACACACACATAATATAATGCACACACAATTAATGTTACAAAATATCAACTTTTGGCACATTCTGTCATGACAACTCTCGGGAGATTGGTATGGTAATAGAGATTGGTATGGTCATGGATATGGCAATGTTAATGTATTTGTTCTTGGTGGAATAGATGCACACGCAGGAGGTTTGATCAACTCTGAACGTTAAAAACATCCAGTTTGTGAACACAAAGGCAAAACTGCATTTCATCATTCTTCAATCATTATGGGAATGTTACACAAGGAGTAACATTTAAAAAAATGTTAGACGAACATCCAACTAAAACATGAATGACGTATAAATGTTAAAGGCCAGGGGTCTCATTTATAAAGCGTGCGTACGCACAAAACGGGGCTGGAAACATACGTAC
>JAULUF010000081.1:217500-252500 GCA_031834385.1 Semotilus atromaculatus
TTTCCCTTTTCACACCATTCTGTGTAAACCCTAGAAATGGTTGTGCGTGAAAATCCCAGTAACTGAGCAGATTGTGAAATACTCAGACCGGCCCGTCTGGCACCAACAACCATGCCACGCTCAAAATTGCTTAAATCACCTTTCTTTCCCATTCTGACATTCAGTTTGGAGTTCAGGAGATTGCCTTGACCAGGACCACACCCCTAAATGCATTGAAGCAACTGCCATGTGATTGGTTGATTAGATAATTGCATTAATGAGAAATTGAACAGGTGTTCCTAATAATCCTTTAGGTGAGTGTATATACACAGTATAAATATACACACAATCTTATATGTCAGATGTAGTTAATTGCGATTTATCAATTTAAAAATAAATAAATGTATAAAAAATAACAGATCTGTCAAAGGGATGAAATTGTGGAGAATACGTGGTTTACTTTGTAAATAAAAAATGCTTAAAAATGAGGTGATAAACACATAAAACAGTTGCACTACTTTAACAAAGGTGCCAATCTCTCAAGACGTTTGTACGTAATTGTACGTAAAGTAATTGTTTTGTTTTTGTGTAGATTATGGTTAGGTAAACTAAACTTTTTTCAGTTAATATGTGAAATTATGGATAATTATTATGGAATTGTGTATGAAGGCCAAAATAAAATCTTGATGATGGTGATGAAGTCTTTTAAAAAAACTAGGCATGTATAATCAGTAAATCATGAACAGATCATTAAAAAAAAGAACATAATTAATCATTATAAACATAAACACATGACATACTGTATGTCTGAGTGAAACTTGATTTGACTGGATCAGGAAGAGTTGATTGATATTATTATTTCATATTATTTTCTTTCAGTAACACATTATGAAGATGACTCCCCTAACGTGCACTGATAAATTATGCATAATAAGAGCATAATAATGTGCATTAAGAGAGTAAAGAGAGTCCATCCTGAACCCATGTTAGCGGCCGGTCAGGCCTTTCCGGCTCCATTAGTGCATGCTGGGATATACACGAGTCTGACGCCACTGCGATTAATGAGGAATAGTGCATGCTGGGATATACACGAGTCTGACGCCACTGCGATTAATGAGGAATAGTGCATGCTGGGATATACACAAGTCTGACGCCACAGCGATTAATGAGGAATAGTGCATGCTGGGATATACACGAGTCTGACGCCACTGCGATTAATGAGGAATAGTGCATGCTGGGATATACACGAGTCTGACGGCACTGCGATTAATGAGGAATAGTGCATGCTGGGATATACACGAGTCTGACGGCACTGCGATTAATGAGGAATAGTGCATGCTGGGATATACACGAGTCTGACGCCACAGCGATTAATGAGGAATAGTGCATGCTGGGATATACACGAGTCTGACGCCACAGCGATTAATGAGGAATAGTGCATGCTGGGATATACACGAGTCTGACGCCACAGCGATTAATGAGGATTAAGAACTCATGAACAGTTTTTCCGCTGTTGATTACTTTAACTAAAGCATTAGCATCGATGAACAGCGTCGCAGCTCGCAGTAGGGCTGACTTTAAAGGTTATCAGTTATTGTTAAAAATCAATCTCCCTATGGAGAAAAAGCTTTTCTACTTCCGGAAGCGACTGTTGCACTCTTAGTCGTCATGCGCATTTATTGAGAGCTTGACGTTAACTGCATTATTTAAGTCACTTTAGAATGTTCATCGCAGAACATTTGAGATGATAAAACATGACTAATGTTCCGGAAACGGACAGACGGAGGAAATGAAACTCTTCTGATGTTAGTTTCAGGACTCTGCTGGCGTCTCGCTAATCTAGATCATGAATTATTCACGAGTGGGGAGTGTAATCTTCAGTTCGCTCGTGGTTTGGTGTTATTAGCTCATCCAGGCGGCAGACGGGTCTGTTGACTGATCAAAACACTGAAACAGCCTAGGTTATCATACACAAGCTTCTAAAACAACCGACATGAGTGTGTTAATGAGGCCAGACTCATCAAAACAAAGGAAAAATACATTTAAATAAAGAAAATAAAGCATATTCTTATAAACATTATTCATTTTCATTGTGACATTAATTTGAATGCAAATTAAGCAACCCCGGTCCCAATTTTTATTTATTTATTAAAAAGCATAATTTGACCGGACTACCAATTATACTATACTATTTAAAAAAGTATTATATCCAGTAATATATGCATACTCATAAAAAAATATATATATATGAAAACAACTTATGCAAATAAAAACGAATTCAAATGAATATTACCTATTCTACCATATCAGTGATGTTAAAGTATTAGAGCGGTTTGATTGGCGCGCCGCAGCGCTGTGTGTTCTGTAAACCGCATGCAGTCGCGCAGATGAAACACACACAGATCAAAGTGTCTCCAGGATCACTAAACGTCTGGAGAGCTCGGCTCCCGAGGCGCTGATGGTGAACGGGTGCAGGCGGTCAGGCCCTGGAATCGCAAGAGAAAGCCGAGGAGACGCACTGTCATCTGTTAATCTCCTGCTCCCCCACAATGCCCTGCTTCTTTATTAGGGAATCACTGTAACGCCTGTGAGATCTTCCCTGAACACAGAGCAGACTCTCGTGGCGATGTCCTATCGTCTCACAGCGTTTCCTAACCCGGACGCAATAGGTTTCCAGCAACTAGCAGTGTGTCGAAACATAATAAGTAATGTGATGGATATCATATTTTGGGATGATGCCAACTGAAATAAGCCTCAGTAAAGCACAGTGGAAACACAAGTTCTTTAAGACGGACAGCTGAACTCACCTCCAAAGACTCCTGGGAAATCGGCACACACCGAGCAAACTGAAACACAAACCACCATCAGAAACATCAGAAACATGCAATCTTTACATGTTCGGTATAAGTTTAATTTTTTTAAACCAATCAGACTCAAAAACATCCCAGAATTATTAAGTGCATCTCTTTAATTCTACCTATGTGAACGTGTGCATTTATACAGTAAAATACATGAGAAATGACAATCATATATCTTTAAGAGTGACTGAAGTGTCCAGGTTATCCTGGATTAAAACAAAATCATAATCATTCATATGTTAGTCAATATTGAGGTCAAGATCATGCACTGACTTTTAGAAACATGCAATTATTGGCATGGTAATTATTGCAATTAACAGGGGATTTCACAGAATTTTTTTATATGATTCAACTGAAAAACAAATTCAAATAAAAGGTCAAATAAATACAATGAAAAATCCCAGCACAATAATTGTATCTCCATTATCTTGTTTTCATTATCTTTGGAAGACTCAATCTTAATTGAGCATTAAGTCTGATTAAGCATGAGTCTTGGTTCAGATCCTCTGTGTGTCTCTTTATAAAGCAGCGACCGCTGATGTGTGTGTGAGATAGCGGCTGATCAGAGCGCTGATGTCCTCTGATCACTGACCGTCTGCAGTAATACAGGACACAGATCTGATTCAGCAGGTTTCAGTCGTATACTCACAGCGAGAGGAAGGTTAGAGTATTGTATACTCACAGCGAGAGGAAGGTTAAGAGTATTGTCGTATACTCACAGCGAGAGGAAGGTTATAGTATTGTCGTATACTCACAGCGAGAGGAAGGTTAGAGTATGGTACACTCACAGCCAGAGGAAGGTTATAGTATGGTATACTCACAGCAAGAGGAAGGTTAGAGTATGGTATACTCACAGCGAGAGGAAGGTTAGAGTATTGTATACTCACAGCGAGAGGAAGGTTAAGAGTATTGTCGTATACTCACAGCGAGAGGAAGGTTATAGTATTGTCGTATACTCACAGCGAGAGGAAGGTTAGAGTATGGTACACTCACAGCCAGAGGAAGGTTATAGTATGGTATACTCACAGCAAGAGGAAGGTTAGAGTATGGTACACTCACAGCCAGAGGAAGGT
The DNA here is from genome assembly GCA_031834385.1 of Semotilus atromaculatus. Lineage (NCBI taxonomy): Eukaryota > Metazoa > Chordata > Actinopteri > Cypriniformes > Leuciscidae > Semotilus > Semotilus atromaculatus. The sequence goes on from JAULUF010000081.1 coordinate 221,411, forward strand.
TATAGTATGGTATACTCACAGCAAGAGGAAGGTTAGAGTATGGTACACTCACAGCGAGAGGAAGGTTAGAGTATGGTACACTCACAGCGAGAGGAAGGTTAGAGTATGGTACACTCACAGCGAGAGGAAGGTTAGAGTATGGTACACTCACAGCGAGAGGAAGGTTATAGTATGGTACACTCACAGCAAGAGGAAGGTTAGAGTATGGTACACTCACAGCGAGAGGAAGGTTAGAGTATGGTACACTCACAGCGAGAGGAAGGTTAGAGTATGGTACACTCACAGCGAGAGGAAGGTTATAGTATGGTACACTCACAGCGAGAGGAAGGTTATAGTATGGTACACTCACAGCAAGAGGAAGGTTAGAGTATGGTACACTCACAGCGAGAGGAAGGTTATAGTATGGTACACTCACAGCAAGAGGAAGGTTAGAGTATGCTATACTCACAGCGAGAGCGGAGCGAGGTGGCGATCAGCAGTATGAGGGCCGTGCGGCTCATGGCTCCAGGGATCATGGCTTAAATCAGGTCTTCAGACATCAGGAGCTGCTGGGATTCCCTGAGGAGCGAAACACAGATAATGAGATGAGCAGCGCGCCTGATATAGAGCAGATTCCTGATCTTCATCATCTCACCCACAGACTCTCAAATATGAATCCTAGAACTGAAAAGGCAGCTATATATTGTCATGTATAGAACCCCACTTTAGACTCACTTAAACTGGTAAACTATACACTACACACACAGGAGTGTTGCACCAGAGACTGCAGATGTTTCTGTTTATCTCAATGTCTCAATCGCTCTCTGATTGGCTCACAGTAGAAGTGACTCCTCCTGCGACTTTCTTCCCCTCTCTCTTCCCTCCTTTCTTTTTGATAACCCAATTTAAGTCAAGTATATTTATATAGCGCTTTTCAAAATACAGGTTGTATCAAAGCAGCTTCACAGTATCAATCAAGTTTAAAAACCACTGATCTAAACGATAGCCTTAACCAGACTGACCTCTCACCTGGTTAGCAGCTCAACTGATCAACCACCCAAAATAATGACATGTGTTATGGTACATTTCTGCAGCAGACGGCCACATGATCATGATAATCAGCTGTTTAATATTCAAATCTCCTCACAATAACACGCACAAGCTGCTTTCAATGCAGATTTGCACATGAATTGAATGAAAGGGAAATGATGAGCGAGAAGATCAGAGAGACAGAGAGACAGAGTCACAGATGATCTCACTCATATCTGTTTCTCCTAGACATGACATGTCCGATGTTTCTGGTGATCTCACATGTGTCTCGTCTAGAGATCTCAATAATATCACGCTCGCTCCCAGTATTATGGAGACGCAAGCGGATCGGTGCCAGAATCCATTAACTGTGACGAGCTCAAGCTGAGATATACTGTGGTATCTACAGAGAATACCATGGTACATTGTGTTTAGTTGTCGATGTAACGTAATATCAGTAAATGACATCATACTATTGATTGTTTATGCACAAACACACATCCATCACTGGCTTCGGAATTATCACATCTTTCCACATTATTCCAGCGGATTGTTTCTGCTTCCTGATGGAGTCGCTGATGATTACATAAGAGGCAACTGGAGATCTGTGTACTGACAACACACACACACACTCACGCACACACACACACCAGGGTTGCCAACTCTCACGCATCTGGCGTGACAGTCACGCATTCAGCCTCGATCTCACGCTCTCACGCTCGACAAAGAAATCTAACGCTAAAAGAGACATTCTTCTGTGCTGTATTTTTTTTTCCTCATGTGCGCTAATTTCCGAATTACTAAACAAGTTCAGGCTCTTAACTACTGATTGGACCACTGCTGTGTCTAATGCCTTTCTCTGATTGTCGATTCGCTGGAAACATTTGTCGACGTCCGTGACCGTAATTTACCCTTTTCACACGCGCTCACGGCACACATCTTTCTCAAGCAGCTTTTCAACACATCTTTTCATCATCATCCCCCCCCCCCCATTTATTTAAAATGGTATGAAATAAAATTTCATTGAAGTAGTAAAACTTTTACTTGAGTAGAATATTTTATTACTCTTTCCACCTCTGTATGTGAATATGTAAAGTGTAATTTATTCCTGTGATCAAAGCTGATGTTCAGCATCATTACTCCTTTCCTTCAGAAATCACTCTAATATGAGGATTTGATGCTCAAGAAACATTTATGATTATTATCAGTGTTAAAAACAGTTGTGCTGCTTTAGATTTCTGGGGGAAACGTCATACATGTTATTCTTTGGGATTCTTTGATGAATAGAAAGTTGAAAAGAACAGCATTTATTTGAAATACAATCTTTTGTAACATTATAAATGTCTTTCGATCAGTTTAATGTGTCCCTGGTCCCTGCAGTTTGATGTTTGTGCTGAATACCAACGCTAACTCGTGGCTCATAAACACTCTTCTCCAGACGTCACGACCCACACCAGAAACTGACTGACCTTCATCTGAAGCTCAATGTTGTTTGCGTGTTGATTCAGCGTGTTCAAGTGCTTTGTGTTCAAACTCCACTGAAGAAACAGCCAATTTCAGCTGAATAATAACTCCATTGAACAGGCAGGAACCAGCAGATCAATGAGAAACGCTTAGCTGAGGAAAACACACCAATACATGAGGTCAGGAATTATTATCGGTCACAGCAGCACACGATCACACACACACACACACACACACACACACACACACACACACACACACACACACACACACACACACACACACACACACGAGACTACAGACAATCAGCGCTGGATGTGACATCTTCATCCAGATCATCACGTCACCGTCACAGAATAGACACATTCATGATTCTCCAGACACACATGCTAATGTTGAGCATATATGTCATAAAAGTGACTCTCTTAAAGACTCTCTTAAACTTTTATTTGATTAATTTTTATATTATCAGCAAATAAAGTTCTTTAAAATAAACTTTTTAGATCTGAAGTGCACATTCAATACAGTGAAGTGCACTTATTTTCACGAGGGAATTCTCTCGTTAGATTAATCTTCAAACACAAAGATGAATGTGATCATGAGCTGCACAAACTCTACAGTTTTCTCTCTCCACATTCACTAAACTACAGTAACACCGACACCGCAGTAACACCGAAACCGTAGTAACACCGCAGTAACACCGACACCGCAGTAACACCGAAACCGTAGTAACACCGCAGTAACACCGACACCACAGTAACACCGACACCGCAGTAACACCGAAACCGTAGTAACACCGCAGTAACACCGACACCACAGTAACACCGACACCGTAGTAACACCGACACCGTAGTAACACCGCAGTAACACCGACACCGCAGTAACACCGACACCGTAGTAACACCGACACCGTAGTAACACCGACACCGTAGTAACACCGCAGTAACACCGACACCGCAGTGTCATGGCCCCTCCTCTGCCTTGCAGGGCTGGTTCCTCCTGCAGGCATTGGAGGGTCGTTAGTGATTGGAGCCACCTGGGCTCAGGGTATTTAAACTGCTTCACTAACCACTCTGATCTCTCTCTCTGCTCCTCCAGGTATGATCCGGCTTTGATTGTTCCTTTGTAGTTTTACTTAGTTTCCATTCAGTCATGTTCACACACACATATTCACGCATCCCTGCACTTTACATACACCTTACATTATGACATTTTCACACCTCATTCTTTTTTCTTTGTTTAAAGTTAATAGTTTTTGGTTTATAATAAAGAACCTTTTGATTGGCCTATACCTGTTGTTTGTGTCCCCTCATTTTTGCCACAGGCTATGAGCCGGCAGTAACACCACAGTAACACCACAGTAACACCACAGTAACACCGACACCACAGTAACACCGCAGTAACACCGACACCGCAGTAACACCGACACCGCAGTAACACCGCAGTAACACCGACACCACAGTAACACCGCAGTAACACCGACACAGCAGTAACACCGACACCACAGTAACACCGCAGTAACACCGACACCACAGTAACACCGCAGTAACACCGACACCGCAGTAACACCGCAGTAACACCACAGTAACACCGACACCGCAGTAACACCACAGTAACACAGACACCGCAGTAACACCACAGTAACACCGACACCGCAGTAACACCGACACCACAGTAACACCGCAGTAACACCGCAGTAACACCGACACCACAGTAACACCGCAGTAACACCGACACCGCAGTAACACCGCAGTAACACCACAGTAACACCGACACCGCAGTAACACCACAGTAACACCGACACCGCAGTAACACTGACACCGCAGTAACACCACAGTAACACCGACACCGCAGTAACACCGACACCGCAGTAACACCGACACCACAGTAACACCGCAGTAACACAGACACCGCAGTAACACCGCAGTAACACCACAGTAACACTGCAGTAACACCGACACCGCAGTAACACCGCAGTAACACCACAGCAACACCGACACCGCAGTAACACCACAGAACACCGATACCGCAGTAACACCACAGTAACACCGACACAGCAGTAACACCGACACCACAGTAACACCGCAGTAACACCGACACCGCAGTAACACCGCAGTAACACCACAGTAACACCGACACCACAGTAACACCGCAGTAACACCACAGTAACACCGACACCACAGTAACACCGCAGTAACACCGACACCGCAGTAACACCGACACCACAGTAACACCGACACCACAGTAACACCGCAGTAACACCGACACCGCAGTAACACCGCAGTAACACCACAGTAACACTGCAGTAACACCGACACCGCAGTAACACCGACACCACAGTAACACCGCAGTAACACCACAGTAACACCACAGTAACACCGACACCACAGTAACACCACAGTAACACCACAGTAACACGACACCGCAGTAACACCGACACCACAGTAACACCGCAGTAACACCGACACCGCAGTAACACCACAGTAACACCACAGTAACACCACAGTAACACCGACACCACAGTAACACCGCAGTAACACGACACCGCAGTAACACCGACACCACAGTAACACCGACACCGCAGTAACACCACAGTAACACCACAGTAACACCGACACCGCAGTAACACCACAGTAACACCGACACCGCAGTAACACTGACACCGCAGTAACACCACAGTAACACCGACACCGCAGTAACACTGACACCGCAGTAACACCACAGTAACACCGACACCGCAGTAACACCGACACCGCAGTAACACCGACACCACAGTAACACCGCAGTAACACAGACACCGCAGTAACACCGCAGTAACACCACAGTAACACTGCAGTAACACCGACACCGCAGTAACACCGCAGTAACACCACAGCAACACCGACACCGCAGTAACACCACAGAACACCGATACCGCAGTAACACCACAGTAACACCGACACAGCAGTAACACCGACACCACAGTAACACCGCAGTAACACCGACACCGCAGTAACACCGCAGTAACACCACAGTAACACCGACACCACAGTAACACCGCAGTAACACCACAGTAACACCGACACCACAGTAACACCGCAGTAACACCGACACCGCAGTAACACCGACACCACAGTAACACCGACACCACAGTAACACCGCAGTAACACCGACACCGCAGTAACACCGCAGTAACACCACAGTAACACTGCAGTAACACCGACACCGCAGTAACACCGACACCACAGTAACACCGCAGTAACACCACAGTAACACCACAGTAACACCGACACCACAGTAACACCACAGTAACACCACAGTAACACGACACCGCAGTAACACCGACACCACAGTAACACCGCAGTAACACCGACACCGCAGTAACACCACAGTAACACCACAGTAACACCACAGTAACACCGACACCACAGTAACACCGCAGTAACACGACACCGCAGTAACACCGACACCACAGTAACACCGACACCGCAGTAACACCACAGTAACACCACAGTAACACCGACACCACAGTAACACCGCAGTAACACGACACCGCAGTAACACCGACACCACAGTAACACCGCAGTAACACCGACACCGCAGTAACACCACAGTAACACCACAGTAACACCACAGTAACACCACAGTAACACCGCAGTAACACGACACCGCAGTAACACGACACCGCAGTAACACCGACACCACAGTAACACCACAGTAACACCACAGTAACACCACAGTAACACCACAGTAACACCGACACCACAGTAACACCGCAGTAACACGACACCGCAGTAACACCGACACCACAGTAACACCGACACCGCAGTAACACGACACCGCAGTAACACCGACACCACAGTAACACCGCAGTAACACGACACCGCAGTAACACCACAGTAACACCACAGTAACACCACAGTAACACCGACACCACAGTAACACCGCAGTAACACGACACCGCAGTAACACGACACCGCAGTAACACCGACACCACAGTAACACCACAGTAACACCACAGTAACACCACAGTAACACCGACACCACAGTAACACCGCAGTAACACGACACCGCAGTAACACGACACCGCAGTAACACCGACACCACAGTAACACCACAGTAACACCGCAGTAACACCACAGTAACACCACAGTAACACCACAGTAACACCGACACCACAGTAACACCGCAGTAACACGACACCGCAGTAACACCGACACCACAGTAACACCGACACCGCAGTAACACGACACCGCAGTAACACCGACACCACAGTAACACCGCAGTAACACCGCAGTAACAGGGAAACCGCGCGTCTGCGCCATTCATTCACACAGAGACAAGCAGAATAAGGATAATGTAGAGTGGAGAAATCAGCCGCAAATCTGAAATATTTCCACACATGGCTCTTTCCTCCTTTCTTATCAACAAGTGGATTTACAGCCACCACATCAGCAGGGCCGCCGGTCGCATTGTCGGCTGTCATCCAGGCTAGCAATTCCACTATTGCCAACATAATTTAGTTTGGCATCCCATGAGGCCTCAGAATCACTCACAGCTCAGTCCTCTGAAGCGCGTGTGTCCCAGATCCATGAGCTCAATAGCCGCGTTTCCGAGACTGGGGTATTACTTATCTGACCAAAAACCTGTACACAGTAGTGGTGGGGAAAAAATCAATTCTGTTCAGTATCGCGATATTTTGCGCACGCAATTATATCGATACAGTAGAGCAAATTATCGCAATATTTAATTATAAAATTATCTGTTTTACTTTCGGGGTTTCTCCACTGGTTTTCTCGGAGTTTACTCTGATCATTTACATTCGCGTACATCCACAAGGAAGCGCTTGTTGCGCTGTCTTGTTGTAGTGCATTCAACAGGAAATTCAAATGAAAATGTAGATGCCAAGTATAAGTTTAGCATAGATATATTTCCACTCGCTGAACACTGACTGAGCATTCTCCATCAAGCGATCATTCAGCTCAGCGTACCTGTGTGACGTACTGTAAACTCTAGTGAGAAGGCGCGCACTAAAACGGAGGCTGCATTTTCAGGACCCCACTTCTAGGACCGCATTTCTAGGACCCTAGGTTTTTATTGACAACGCCACCTACCGAATTAGAGGACCAGCGAAGATGGATGACATTCAGAGTGTGAGTATCAAATGCGAATCAATTTTTATTTGTTTAACTTTAAAAACAATTGTGATGCATTTCATTGGAAAGTTAACGTTGCCAACATGCCAATTATTTGCTATTGCTAAACAGTCTTGAATGCATAGCCATCATATAGTAGCCTCTAATGCTGGAAAATGAATTGTTAGCACGTTAATTTAACGGAACTGTTGCATGATAAGCCTGTGTTGACTTATTTACAGCACAATAGACTGTAGCATGTTCGTTCTGAAAGCTTGTTAATTACTCATTGTTTTTCCATTTTAATTCAGTTAAAATAATCTTAAAGTTTTCACTGTCACGTGCTCACAGTCAGCCTGTTTAACGTTACCCACAATACATGTTATGTGTACGTCTCTTCATTTTGACAGTTTTATAAAGTTGGTTGAGACATATGACATTTTAATAGTCAGACATATCAGAGAGGCCATTATAATAATTGACTGTTAAAATCCCACGTGTTAGATTGTGTCATTTACTGTATACTGTACTTTATATGAAGTGCTATCAAGGACACAGCTCAGGGTAGGCAATAGTATGACAAAAGATAAATACGGTAAATAAATTGGCTAAGTAATAGGCTTAGGCCTAATTTATGTCTATTTATTTATATGAAATTAACTTAAAAATGTTTTTCAAGAAACACAAAACATTCCAAGAAGGGAGATCCTTTCCTGAACTAAAGAGATGGACTACATGCTGCAAGGAGTTTGTTCACACAACATCAAAATACAATTTTTTCCAAATCTTTGAACAGTATGCAATAATTGTATTATGAACATTAATTGGTATGAAGATTGATATCATTATTTTTTTATCATTATCATTACTCTGTGGTAACTAAGATCTTTTAAATATGAAATTTAAAATTAGAGAGTAGAACATGTTCAACTAAACATGTTCCTTATTTAATTCACTTCTCTTTCTCTCTCTTAGGAGTCAGTGATGATGTTGTCCATGTGTTTGTCCATCCATTGAAGTTCTGTCTATGTGCCACATATATAACAACTGAAATTGAACACACAAAATATTTTACAAAATAATATATAACAACTGAACTTGAACACACACAAAAACAAATTTGAATTTCAGTTGTTATATATTATTTTGTAAAATATTTTTTCATTTAATTTAATTTAATTTATTTGTTTATTTTACAGGGACAGTGCTCATTAATTAACAGTAAAATAACTGTAAATGAGCCAGAGTTAGCTCAACAGGCTAATTTTCATCTGTTGTCCCTGGCCAGTTATTATGAAGGCAACCTAAAATCAAGATATAAAAACAAAAACAAAAAAAACAAAAAGTGACTTTTTACAGTCCACAAATAATAACAGCATAGAAAAGTAATAAGACAGATACAACACACAACAATAAGTAACAAACAACATCAGCACACAACATAGCCTATAAAATGAGAGATAAACAAGTTTATTGCTAGCAAGCAACAATTCTCAGGCAGTCAGTAGTCTAATGTGCACATTTCTGATTATCAATTAGCCAGTTCTTAAGCTGACCAGTAAAAGAACGATAAGTCTTTGTTTCTCTTATCAGACTTGGCAATAGATTCCACTGTTTAGTTGCAGTTACAGAGAACGCTGACTGACTAAAGGCACTTTTTCGAGTGGGAATGATACAGTCCCCTCTTGTGATACCTCTAGTGACATGAGTGCCTGCTCTCTGCATAACACATCTCTTCAGTGGAGGTGGAGCCGTGCTATGCAATATCTTAAAAACTAGACAAAAGTTACTGTAAGTGATCAAGTTTTCCCAACTCAGAAGTCTATGGGTATTTAAAATTTGACAGGTGTGAAAACTATTAGGTTTCTGAACTAAAACTTTAAGAGTACGTTTATAAAGACTTTCCAGTGACTTCATTGTAGACTTGTTAGCTTGTGCCCAGCTTGTCAAACAGTATGTAAAATGCGGGATAATCATGGCATTCATATATATCATAGCAGTTTCAAAGTTGAATGATTCCTTAACAAATCTGAAATTACTTAAATTAAATCTAACTCGTTTGCACATACTTTTTACATGAGTTCTAAAACAGAGATTCGAATCAATCCAAACACCCAGATACTTGTATTCAGTCACAACTTGCAAATTTTGACCTGATATCATTATGTTAGGGTCTGGAACGCTACATGGTCGTTTTGAAAAGAACATGCTAACTGTTTTACAAACATTTAACGTTAGACATGATCTGTCAAGCCATGTTGTAATATAGTTAATTGCACTGGTTAGTTTTAAAGCAGCTTGCTGTTTTGTGCTGCTATGTACATAAATAACAGCATCATCAGCATATAATAGGATTTCTATATCGGGACAAACCAAAGGCAAATCATTAACATAGAGACTGAACAGCAATGGCCCAAGTATAGATCCTTGCGGAACACCAGTATTATTTGTATAAGCAGTGGATTTATGATTTTGAACCTTTACATAATTTGTTCTTCCCTTTAAATATGAATCAATCCACTTAATGGTATCATTGGAAAAATTAAAAGAAGCTAATTTGTTAACAAGTATTCCATGATTCACAGTGTCGAAAGTCCTTTTTAAGGTCCAAGAAAATTGCCCCCACAATACCACCCGTATCCATCATAGATTTCATGTTTTCGAGAAGGAAAAGGGTAGCAGTCTCTGTTGAATGGTGAGCTCTAAAACCAAATTGCATAGGATGCAGGCTAAAGTCACTGTTGTTCAAATAAAAGACTATTTTCTCTGAAACCCACTTATCCATCACCTTGGATACAACAGGCAAAATGCTGATAGGTCTATAGTTACTGGTAATCTGGGGATCTCCTCCTTTAAAAATTGGTGACACAATAGCAGTTTTCCATGTGTTTGGAAAAATCCCTTGAAATATTGAAAGGTTTATGATATTTGTAATGGTTGGAGCTAAACAGTCCTTTAACGATTTGAGCATTATAGAATCCATTCTGTAACAATCCTTAGCTTTGGAAGTCTTAAGTGTTTTAATTATCCTTAATACCTCTTGCTCGGAGATGTTACTTAAACAGAATTGGGGTTTAGAAATTTGGAGCTGACAGTCCACCAAAATGTTATTCTTTGTTTCAGTGAAACTTTGAGTAATCTCATCTACAGAGTCAATGAAGTATCTTTTAAAGGCTTCAGCCATTTCAAAGGGATCCTCAGATATTTTACCATGTAGCTTTAACTGTAGTTGCTTTGATGATCCACTGTTATTTACACCAATTAATTTCTTAATATGCTCCCAGATTTGTGTAGTATTACCTCTAGACTCATGAATAATACTAATAAAAAAGTTTGCTTTAGCCTTTCTTAATTCTCGAGTGACCCTATTACGTAACATTATAAACTTTTGTCTATCAATTGGCAACTTAAACTTTTGTGTGTTCAAGTTCAGGTGTTATATATTATTTTGTAAAATATTTTGTGTGTTCAAGTTCAGGTGTTATATATTATTTTGTAAAATACACAATCTTAAATCTACCCCCAGAGTCATCCCTCTGTACTTGAAAATGTGGTCCATCTAGTGACTGAAAAGACTATAACATGATTCATTGTTTATTTTACTTGAGTTATTATAGTATGCCACTTAGACCCAATAATTTCTCAACATTCCTAGGAACCTGGTTTAATTACAATAAAGAAAGTAGAATTTGGGTGTAATAAAACTTGAAAAAAAAAAAACCTCTAATAGTTAAAACTGGGTGGAAATACTGCCTTGGTGGCACTTTTTTCGGTCCTCCAAAACTAGGGTCCTGGAAATGCGTTCCTGGGAGTCCGGTTTTCCGACTCGGTAGGTGGCGCTGTCACAAAAAACTAGGGTCTTAGAAATGCGGTCCTAGAAGTGGGGTCCTGAAAATGCAGCCTCCGGGACTGCAGACAGATAATATTGGCGCACTCGCCGTCATGCACACAAAGAAAGCGAGAGAGTTACATTATACCTCACAAAATTGACGTGCTACATGTAAACGATATTCTTGTTTGTATTTTTCTGTCAAAATAAATGAGTTCATCTGGTATTATTCCGCTTTTAAGAACAAGCAGAAGAGATGCCGGTTTCTCCGGTAGTGGGCGTAACTAATGCGCAAATGGCAATCTTATTGGATGGCACCCATGCCTGTTTTAATTTCAGCAGATCAGAGCGAACGAATGCTGTCAAATGATTTACATTAATGAACCAAGCAGCTCATGTGTTGTAGGCCTATATTATATAGACTATGGTTTTATATTGTCATTATTATTAGTAGAATTAGTAGTAGGATTATCTTTTAATAATAATTACTATTATCTTTTTATTTTATTTTTTATTTACAGAAACGCTGAATGACCAACAATATCTTAAAGCTACACTGTGTAACTTTTTTAGTTTATTCTTAGCTAAAAACACTTAGTTCTTTCAAAAATATATGTGCTCATCAATGTATATTTACTTCGTTCAAGTAATAAAGTATTCTCGTGAGTGTATAATATGCCATTGAAAATACATACGGGTGAGGGGTTCTAATGTCGGCCGCCATGTTGCCCCTCCATCTTGAAAGTACATTAGCCAAAGAGGGACATCAAGCTTCGCCTTTCGCGTTTTAACACTCAATGGCACCGTGTCGAGGAGGTCAAACTGGAAGCCATGTTAATCTTGGACTACATTGGCCACCGTAGGAGTTAAAACGAAATCGGAATTGAGAGGAACAGAAACTAATATTCACTGGATGGTCATATACCTTTTCACCGCTAGAGGGGGGTAAAAATCACACAGTGTAGCTTTAAGCACCACCAGTTCAGTTTAAGTTCAGTTAAAATGACAAATATGTATTCATGCATAATTATCAAGTTTTAGTTCTAATTACTGAAGTTCTATCATTAAATAGGCTAATGCATGATTATCATAATATAATGCTTGATTGACTGATTTTAATAGTGTACATTTAGATATTTAAAAATCTGTGCCATTTTACAATGATACGCTGATTATATTATATAGGCTATATAAAAGTTTTTGCACTTCAGTTAATGTGTAGAAAATAATGTTCACAGAATTAAATGTGACATTTGAAGTGTGTTGAGCAGTCTTATTTTCCTAATTTTTTGTAATGCCTTTGAATAATATGGGGGTCATGAATCGCAATATATCACAGAATCGAATCGCAATACTTGCTGTATCGCAATATGTTAAGAATCGCAATAATATTAAATTGTGGCCCAAATATCGCAATACTATCAAATCGTCACATTTTTGCCAATTTCCACCCCTAGTACACAGATTCTCTTTGAATATAATTTGCATTTGGAAGGATGTACAGTAACTTCATCCTCTACAGTTGAAGACCAGGGAGTTATATTAGACAGCATCTTGTCTTTTGAAAATCATATTTCATATGTGGTTTTTAAACAATTACAAACTTATATTAAATTGATTTCAATAGTTGAGCCTCTTCCATCAGGATTATAGTCATGCGATAGCACTGGGACAGTGTTGGTCAAGGTGTTCGATGACATCTTTCTATCATGGACGATGGAGAAAACGTTCTCTTGATCTCAGTGCAGCTTTCGATATGGTGGACCGTGAGATTTTAATTAAATGTTTAGAAAACTGGTTTGGTCTGAAGAGCAATGTCCTGTAAGATTTTAACTATTTCAGGTCATTGCCCTTCAGAACAACCCAGTTTTTCTAAACATTTCATTAAAATCTCATGGTCCACCATATCGAGAGCTGCACTGAGATCAAGTAAGATCAAGTAGGATCCCACAAGGGTCGGGCCTTCTCTGTTATATGTTAACTCTGATCTATCTTCTGAAAATACCATGTAGCATTTCATGGTTACACGGATGATACTCAGATTTAGGCCTATGTGTCAGTCAGACAGTCAAACTCAAATTATGCTTTATTAGCATGTCTACAAGACATTTTTTCAGCTTAACAAAGACCAAACCGAGGTAACTGTGTTCGGCCCTGGCAGTGATGCTGCGAGTCAATCTTCGAAATCAACCCCATTGTCTGGTTTTATGAAATCCAGTGTGAAAAATCTGGGTTTTGTTTTGGACAGTAACTTAAAAATGGATAGTCAAATAAATTCAGAAAGACAAAGACGAAACCATTTGAATCAGTTCCAGATTTTGAGAAAGCAATTACAGCTTTGGTCTTCACACGAATGGACTATTGTAACTCTTTTTTTTATGGTATTGATGCTAGATCACTAGCCCGCTTACAGAAAGTCCAGAACGCAGCGGCTAGGATGATCAAGTCTGCCAAAAAATATGACTCTGTTACGCCGCTATTCATTTAATTGAAATAGCTGGCTGTAGGGTACAGAATTCTGTAAAAGATTCTCATACTTGTTCTTAAGGCTCTTTACAATCAGGCACATAAGTCCATGTCCAACATGTTGTCAGTCTATACTCCCCCAGATCCTTGAGATCGGAGAACCAGCATCTTCTACGTGTCAGCAGGACAGCTCTCTCACGAGCGGGTCGTAAACACTGGACCGGTCTCCCCCACTCTATTAGATCACTGACTACTTTCAGATTTAGGGTAAAATCACATCTGTTAAACGCTATGTGAGAACTCTCAGGAAGGGGTTTCGATTGCAAATGTGTCTGTTTTATGTGGTTCTATGAATTGTATTGAATTAAGGTCACGGGTTCGATCCCCAAGGAAGGCATGAAGTAACAGCGTGTCCTAGTTCCTGTCAAACTGACCCATTAGTCTGTGCGTTAGAGGCGTTTTGCTGTATTGTGTTCAGCGTCTTTCAGAGAGCTGCAGATTTGGGTCACGGCTTTCATCGTCGCTCTGAACGAACACTACAGACGAAACATCCTGAATCATCCAGGATCACTCCAGGTGAACATTAACACATCACACATCTAATACACCAAATCAACAACATGTAAACTATATTAGACATTAAAGGACCCCTATTATGATATTTTAAAGTTTCCTAATGTTGTTTTGGAGACTCTGACACACTCATTACTCTGAAACACTCGTTACTCCGACACACTCGTTACTCCGACACACTCGTTACTCCGACACACTCGTTACTCCGACACACCCGTTACTCTGAAACACTCGTTACTCTGAAACACTCGTTACTCTGAAACACTCGTTACTCCGACACACTCGTTACTCTGACACACCCGTTACTCCGACACACCCGTTACTCCGACACACCCGTTACTCCGAAACACTGAAACACTCGTTACTCCGACACACCCGTTACTCCGACACACCCGTTACTCCGACACACTGAAACACTCGTTACTCTGAAACACTCGAAACACTCGTTACTCCGACACACCCGTTACTCCGACACACCCGTTACTCCGACACACTGAAACACTCGTTACTCTGAAACACTCGAAACACTCGTTACTCTGAAACACTCGAAACACTCGTTACTCTGAAACACTCGTTACTCTGAAACACTCGTTACTCTGAAACACTCGTTACTCTGAAACACTCGTTACTCTGAAACACTCGTTACTCTGAAACACTCGTTACTCTGAAACACTCGTTACTCCGAAACACTCGTTACTCCGACACACCCGTTACTCCGACACACCCGTTACTCCGACACACCCGTTACTCCGAAACACTGAAACACTCGTTACTCTGAAACACTCGTTACTCTGAAACACTCGTTACTCTGAAACACACCCGTTACTCCGACACACCCGTTACTCCGACACACCCGTTACTCCGACACACTGAAACACTCGTTACTCTGAAACACTCGTTACTCTGAAACACTCGTTACTCCGACACACCCGTTACTCCGACACACCCGTTACTCCGACACACCCGTTACTCCGACACACTGAAACACTCGTTACTCTGAAACACTCGTTACTCTGAAACACTCGTTACTCCGACACACCCGTTACTCCGACACACCCGTTACTCCGACACACTGAAACACTCGTTACTCTGAAACACTCGTTACTCTGAAACACTCGAAACACTCGTTACTCTGAAACACTCGTTACTCTGAAACACTCGTTACTCTGAAACACTCGTTACTCTGAAACACTCGTTACTCTGAAACACTCGTTACTCTGAAACACTCGTTACTCTGAAACACTCGTTACTCCGAAACACTCGTTACTCCGAAACACTCGTTACTCCGACACACCCGTTACTCCGACACACCCGTTACTCCGACACACCCGTTACTCTGAAACACTCGTTACTCCGACACACTCGTTACTCCGACACACCCGTTACTCCGAAACACTGAAACACTCGTTACTCTGAAACACTCGTTACTCTGAAACACTCGTTACTCTGAAACACACCCGTTACTCCGACACACCCGTTACTCCGACACACCCGTTACTCCGAAACACTGAAACACTCGTTACTCTGAAACACTCGTTACTCTGAAACACTCGTTACTCTGAAACACACCCGTTACTCCGACACACCCGTTACTCCGACACACCCGTTACTCCGACACACTGAAACACTCGTTACTCTGAAACACTCGTTACTCTGAAACACTCGTTACTCTGAAACACTCGTTACTCTGAAACACTCGTTACTCTGAAACACTCATTACTCCGAAACACTCGTTACTCCGACACACTCGTTACTCCGACACACCCGTTACTCCGACACACCCGTTACTCCGAAACACTGAAACACTCGTTACTCTGAAACACTCGTTACTCTGAAACACTCGTTACTCTGAAACACTCGTTACTCCGACACACCCGTTACTCCGACACACCCGTTACTCTGACACACCCGTTACTCTGACACACTTATCTCTGACTGATCACAGAAAACTTAAATGTAACATTGAAACAAGTATTTTCTGTAAAGACTGTGTTGTAAAAAGCTATATAGAAATAAACTTGAATCGAATCAGGCAATTGAGATTTGCTATATAGTATAGAATATTGCTGAATGTACATGTCAAGGTACAATATTTAAGGAGATATAAAGTTGGACATATATAACCAACTTTATATAAAGGCTCCTCACTAGCAGACAAACACAGGTTTACATACGGACGCATGTCTTCAGCTGGCGTTGGTCGTAGAGAGAGAGAGTCAGATGTGGTGAAGTGTCCTTGAGGAATGAAGCATCATCTCAACAATAAGTTGTTCTTCAGGGCGCCGTGACTGTCACTGGCGTCTGACACACACACAGATGCACTACTGTACGACAGAAAGAACCATTCACCCAGCCAGACTTCATGAATCTGAACAATCACACATCACAGTTTAAATGGAGTCTCAATGGCCTGGTTTCACAGACAGTGCTTATATTAAGCCAGGATTAGGCCATTTAAGTGTTTTTTTTTAATGTGCCTTCGAAAAGAACATTACTGGGGACAAAACAAACAATAATGAGTGTCTGATCTGAAATCTACCACAAACTGATAAATTTAGACAGTGAGATGCATTTCATCTTTATTTACATTCAAATATTATAAAAATAATATTAATAATGTTGATTAAAATTAAATGTAAAATATCAACGTCCAATCCAAAGGGAGATATTTTATTTAACAAAATCCACTTTCCAAGAACTACAATGAACGGTTTGGTCTAAAACGCTAATTTTTAAGTCATTTTCCTAATTTAAATAATCCCCGCCCACAGAATATGCAGAAACGATGAGGCCTGTTTGAGCTGCTGCTGTCAAAGAGACGCAGTTTCCACAACTCATTTGTTTTAGAATGGTTCAAATTTATTTTAAACACTGTTCCATGATGATCCCGATGTTTGTGTGTGCGGCTGCATCACGAAGAACAGCTTCCAGAACCACGATGCAGGCTATACACACAAAAGCTTCTCCTGAAATGGAGCAGTTTATTTTTTTTCTGGGACTTGTATTCATATTGACTCTATGTCTTATGTATTATTTGAGGTTGTGTTTTCTATCAACAGTTCCAATTATAAGCTTTATGTAGTTGCTATGATGTAATTGAATGGCAAAGCTTTGCCTACTAACATTACAGTATTGATGTAGTGTTTACTGGAGCTTCTCTAAGACTGTCCACCGCCCCTTAGGGAAATTAACTATGTTTTTGTGATTGATTACTGTTTGTATTACCATAGTTTTCCGACAAATATCATGATTAATGGTGGACAATATCGTACCTATAATGTACAAGAAAAACATAAGACTCTGAAACATCCTGTGAAAACAGTGCTTGCAAAGTCTGTGCATAAAAACCGTTCTGGATGATCTTTGTTAACATTGTCAGGGTCTGAATAGGGTTTGAAATTGCTCACATTCTTCATATTTACACTAGTGCAGGACTTATGGAGGGGCGGGACATTTCCCGAACACACACTAAGCTCTGCCAATCACAACACACTGGGCCAGCTGACCAATCACAGCACATTTTGTGTTTCGGAAGGAGGGGCTTCATCGAAACTGGAACGGAACACTGCGTTCGGGACAGACTGGGGAGAGAGGAGCCGTAATACTGTAAAGTTTTTTAAACAATCAAGCATGAAGCATATTCTAGCACACCCCAAAAACAAAATCAGGACTTTGTGAAAGGGCATAATAAGACCCTTTCATTTGTATTCCAATATCAGCAGAAACATGTGAGATTCCTCAGGAGAAACAGAAGTGACGATGAGAACTTCACTAGTACACACACATCAGGAACACTGTAAACAATCCGTACAGAAACAGCTTCTGTCATGAGCGTCTGACTGATGCATTCTGGGTGTTTCTTCTGTGCTGTTCCCTCTTAATCTGCACAGTGATTCATGAATCTATAGATTAGCGTCTATTAAACAAGATTCCCAAAGGGATGGAGTGAATAAACAGAATACAGAGAAAATAGCTTGAAATAAGACAGACATCAACAGCATGTTACTGAACACATTCAGCAAAGATAATCACAACGTGCAACATCACGAACGTCCTCAAATGATGAAGTCTCGTGTTCAACAGCAGTATTGTACATAGATTTTCTCCAGATGTTTCAAACAATCCTTCAATTCAGAGTTTGAACTACTAAACAAAAGCATTATATGTTACTGTTAAAACTTAATATAGACAAATTGAGTGTGATTTTTACTTAGCATAGCAATATTAGCATGAGCTGAAACCACTGAAGCGATGTGGAGAACGATGCCTTCCAAATGCAGCAAGAGTCTTACACACACACACACACACACACACGCTGATGATCCAAGCCTGAAGAAGCGCATCACTGTCGGCCACAAGAACAAACAAACGTGATCACACACGCTGGATTCATATCAGTCTCTCATAGTCAGATTTTTATAATAGCAGTCAAAATACCAGTTAGTGTTGGTGAAACCAGTTTCACTGTACAGCAATTACTGTATGAATTCTATTTGTAAGATACCATAGTAAACTTGAAGTGCCCTACATGAGTGAACACTCGTCACACGTAAGAAATGAAGGGGATGAAGACCTTTATACAGTACGTGTGTGTGTTGCGCTGCACGCTCGTCTGACACACAGCTCCTCTGTTCTAGGCTTTTGTCTGATTGTCCTTCTTGCAAGAATAAAAGCTTTTAAAGACACTTTGATTATTTGCTTTATCAGTTTCAGCCTCACCGTTATTAAAGTTTATATTTTCCACAACAGATCATGTGACACTGAATTCAGCTTTGATCACAGGAATAAATTACATTGGTGAATGGTGTGTGTGTGTGTGTGTTCTTGGCTGTGTCGGACGCTTCTAACGAGCACATTGATGTGAAGTCATTAGTATTCGTGAAGCTGCAGGTCTCGGTGTTATTCTGGATCTGCTCAGGTTTTCCAGAATCATTCTTACAGCTGAAACACAGACGAGAGCGTGACTCAGACACCGGCCAGATCTCACACACTCACACTCACACTCACTCACACACAGGAATGATTTCTCTAAGAGTAAAGAACGGATGAAGTTCCCCACACCACACGGGTCATTAACCGGTTCTGATTTCACGTTAGTTAACAGCTGTTAATACTTCTGCTTTATTCCAGATCATTAATCATGCTGATAATCAGCTGTGACGTGCTCTAGGAAATGAACACTGCACAAACACCAGTGCATGACCTCAAACACAAAACATGTTTTCCTTTTACTGGATTTAATTTTAATGGGTTCATTAAGAGTTCAACCATCAAAAAGCCAGTCAAACCAACTCGATGTTTGTTCTGACCGTTTCAAAACAGCTTTACAGAAAATTATGTTAAACCGTTAACATATAAAATATGAAAGTTCTGTCCTCATTTACTCGCCCTCATGCGGTTACAAAACCCGTTAGACTTTCGTTCATCTTCAGAACACAGATACACTCCCCTAAAGGATTATTAGGAACACCATACTAATACTGTGTTTGACCCCCTTTCGTCTTCAGAATTGCCTTAATTCTATGTGGCATTGATTCAACAAGGTGCTGAAAGCATTCTTTAGAAATGTTGGCCCATATTGATAGGATAGCATCTTGCAGTTGATGGAGATTTGTGGGATGCACATCCAGGGCACGAAGCTCCCGTTCCACCACATCCCAAAGATGCTCTATTGGGTTGAGATCTGGTGACTGTGGGGGCCATTTTAGTACAGTGAACTCATTGTCATGTTCAAGAAACCAATTTGAAATGATTCGAGCTTTGTGACATGGTGCATTATCCTGCTGGAAGTAGCCATCAGAGGATGGGTACATGGTGGCCATAAAGGGATGGACATGGTCAGAAACAATGCTCAGGTAGGCCGTGGCATTTAAACGATGCCCAATTGGCACTAAGGGGCCTAAAGTGTGCCAAGAAAACATCCCCCCATTACACCACCACCACCAGCCTGCACAGTGGTAACAAGGCATGATGGATCCATGTTCTCATTCTGTTTACGCCAAATTCTGACTCTACCATCTGAGTGTCTCAACAGAAATCAAGACTTCGAGATTTTTCCAGTCTTCAACTGTCCAATTTTGGTGAGCTCTTGCAAATTGTAGCCTCTTTTTCCTATTTGTAGTGGAGATGAGTGGTACCCGGTGGGGTCTTCTGCTGTTGTAGCCCATCCGCCTCAAGGTTGTGCGTGTTGTGGCTTCACAAATGCTTTGCTGTATACCTCGGTTGTAACGAGTGGTTATTTTAGTCAAAGTTGCTCTTCTATCAGCTTGAATCAGTCGGCCCATTCTCCTCTGACCTCTAGCATCAATAAGACATTTTCGCCCACAGGACTGCCGCATACTGGATGTTTTTCCCTTTTCACACCATTCTGTGTAAACCCTAGAAATGGTTGTGCGTGAAAATCCCAGTAACTGAGCAGATTGTGAAATACTCAGACCGGCCCGTCTGGCACCAACAACCATGCCACGCTCAAAATTGCTTAAATCGCCTTTCTTTCCCATTCTGACATTCAGTTTGGAGTTCAGGAGATTATCTTGACCAGGACCACACCCCTAAATACATTGAAGCAACTGCCATGTGATTGGTTGATTAGATAATTGCATTAATGAGAAATTGAACAGGTGTTCCTAATAATCCTTTCGGTAAGTGTATTTTAAAACACAGATATTTTATATCTACACAACTATCACTTTGACGCTTCAATAAGTTCATAAAGTTCAAGCTTCCGCAAGAACCAATGAGGTTCGTTCCTCAACTGCCCAAAGTTTAACTTACGTTTATGCTAATAACTTTTGAGCCGAAAGTGCTAGAAACAAAATTAATTTCCCTCGGTCTCCTTGGCTCAAGACAAATGGATTTTCCATCATGAAAAATTTCTTGGCATTTTTAATTTTCCGATAAACGAAATTTAACCACATACTAACCATCAAACGGTTTTTGAATAACGTGCAAACTAATTTTATGTAGCGTATGCAAAAATAAGGCTGCATCTCCGCAACGCTTTATCGTAATCAGACCAAACTCGGTATACGTCCCCACAAGCATGAGCTGCAGCGTCGCTATGACGACCGGGTACTATTGTGGAGGTACTATCTGCAATGGAAAACAGAGAGAAAAGCGAGCCGAGGCGAGGTGAACTTGTACTGGTACTGGAAAAGCGCCATAATTGAGAGAATTAAATGCTTTATACATGAAAAGTGTTCATCTCTTCACTCTTTTTTTATTTGGATCTTGATGAACTCAAATCAAAAGATCAGATGATCATATGAATAAATCAGTTTGAAACACTGAATGTGAGTTCCAAACAGTCACAGTGATCAACATACGTGTGTGTTTCTGCTCTTCTACAGTGTAGATATGTGTGTTTCTGCTCTTCTACAGTGTAGATATGTGTGTTTCTGCTCTTCTACAGTAATGGCTTTGACCACTTCAATGCATTTACACTCTCCATCGCAGAGGAAGCCATCGATCCGAAAACACTTCAGCCGTTCAGGAGAACACGCTCATCTCTACGCTCTCAGAGACTCTCTCACTGTCCTCGAGCCAGAGCCGGTCAAAGAGCAGAAAACAGGCCAGCATCTTCATCACACACACACACACTCACGCACTCTCACACTCACACACACACACACACACACACACTCTCTCACACACACACACACACACTCACACACTCTCACACACACTCTGACACTCTCACACACACACACACACATTCAAAACCGTTCATTCAAAGTTATCTGGTCTTTCATAATGTTCTCAAAATGTTAGCAAAAAATTTTTTACTACTTGTTTCAGAACGTTTAGAGAACATTCAAAGGTAACGTTTGAAGAATGATGAAATGGAATGTTCCCTTAACCAATTAAAAAACGTTGGTAACACTTTATTTTACAGTGTCCTTGTTACATATGTACTTACCATACAATAATAGTAAATTATGCATAATTATATACAACTAACACTCAACCAAACCCTAATCCTACCCTAACCATATACAGTAGTTGCTTAATATTACTTAGTACTTAAATATATAATTAAAGTGTAACAATGACACCTTAAAATAAAGTGTAACCAAAATGTTAAAAAAAAACTTAAATAACGTAATGTAACGTATCAACCGTTGTGTATGTGTGATCTGGGAACGTCACTGATGTGTGTGTGATGATCTCTGCTTAACTGAGTCTGTTCTCACACTGATTCACATCAGACGAGAGGATCCGTTCTAATCCACTTCTAAATGAGTCGCTCCATTCAGGCCTCTGTCACACGCTAAAAATACCTTCAGTATGACAGATATGAGCCGTTTCCATAGAAGATCTGAGCGTGTGAAGATGAAGATGCATGAGGAACATCTAAAGAACATCTGGGGAACATCTGAGGAACATCTCAGGAACATCTCAGGAACATCTGGGGAACATCTGAGGAACATCTGAGGAACATCTCAGGAACATCTCAGGAACATCTCAGGAACATCTCAGGAACATCTGAGGAACGTCTCAGGAACATCTCAGGAACATCTGAGGAACGTCTCAGGAACATCTGAGGAACGTCTCAGGAACATCTGAGGAACATCTAAAGAACATCTGAGGAACATCTGAGGAACTACAACTACTAATCGACCAGTTCAAGTCAGAATAAACTCCCTTCTGGACACATTAGTCAAGTCAGGTAACAAACTAAAGCTGAACACACACACACACACACACATACACACACACACACACATGATACCATGACCTCTGACCTATACCAGGTTGAAGAAGGCACACGAGGCACATCAAGATACCAGAATGTCATTGGACAAACACCCTAGCAACCATGCACAACACCTAGCAACCACGAGTTCAGCACAGGCTAGAGTCTTACACACACACATACTTCAATAAACACAAACACAGTTTGATCTAGTCAGTGTTGTTTTTTGTGTAATCACACACTCTCTCTCTCTCACACACACACACTTTTCAATTAAACCACAGTGGGGTGTGTGTGTGTGTGTGTGTGTGTGTCTAATCCTTCCATTCCATTAGTGAGAATTGATCTGGCCGCTGGAAAACACTGACTAATCTGCAAGAGCTGTGTGTGTGTGTGGATGTGTCACAGATTAAACTATGTTTAAGTGTTTCTACATTATGAGTCTGTGTCCTGTTATGTGCCTCAAGGAGAATATTGTGTGAGTGTGTGATAGAGAGTGTGTGATAGAGAGAGAGAAAGAGTGAGTCTGTGTGTGTGTGTGTGTGTGTGACAGTAAATGTGCATCACTTCAGTTCGTCTCCTGCTGCTCATTAAATGCCAGCGCTGTCAATCAAACGCAAGTGGCTTTATTGTTGTGCGTGCGTGAGTAAGTCTGTGTCGAGCAGAGCGAGTGTGTGTGTGTGTGATTGTGTGTGTGTGTGTGAGTGTTTCTGTGTCGAGCAGAGCGAGTGTGTGTGTGTGATTGTGTGTGTGTGTGTGTGTGTGTGTGTGTGATTGTGTGTGTGTGTGTGTGTGTGTGTGTGTGAGTGTGTGTGTGTGTGTGTCATGGGGAGTGAGTGAGTGTGTATGTATGTGTGTGTGTGTGTGTGTGTGTGTGTGTGTGTGTGTGTGTGTGTGTGTGTATGTCGTGCAGAGTGAGTAAGTTGTGTGTGTGTGTGTGTGTGATTGTGTGTGTCGTGGGGAGTGAGTGAGTGTGTATGTGTGTGTGTGTGTGTCATGCAGAGCGAGTGAGTGTGTGTGTGTGTGTGTGTGTGTGTGTGTCGTGCAGACCGAGCGAGTGACTGTGTGTGTGTGTGTGTGTGAGTGTGTGTGTGTCATGCAGAGCGTGTGAGTGTGTGTGTGAGAGTGTGTCGTGCAGAGTGAGTGTGTGTGTGTGTGTGTGTGTGCGTGTGTGTGTGTGTCCGCAAAGATGCATGCTGGGAAGAGCAGTTTCAGGGCTGAGAGGATGAACCTCTACAGTTCACACACTAATAACACTGTTACACACAGATAATGTTCTCAGAATCCTCTCTCAAGGTTCTCAAAGTTACAAACAAACGTTCTTCAGTAACATTAATAGAACGTTCGTTGAGAGTTATCTGGTCTTTATTAACGTTCTCAAAACGTTAACACAAAAACATTATTTCTGGAACTTTTTTCTAAAATGTATAATTTTGTCTGACATTTTTTAAAAGTTACTACTTGTTTCAGAACATTTAGAGAACATTCAAAAGTATCATATTACATTCATTTATAGAATGGAATGTTTCCTCAACGTTCACATAACCAGGAAGAAATATTTTAATACAGTCTCATATGCAGTATTACAGACCCATAACACAGCTGAACAGATGTAGCTGTAGTCATCATCCAATCAACACGCCTCACACACACATGAAACACACGCCTCACATATGCTTGAAACACGCCTCACACACGCATTAAACACGCCTCACACATGTATGAAACACGCCTCACACAGGCCTCACACACGCATGAAACACGCCTCACACACGCATTAAACACGCCTCACACAGGCCTCACACACGCATGAAACACGCCTCACACACGCATTAAACACGCCTCACACATGTATGAAACACGCCTCACACAGGCCTCACACACACATTAAACACGCCTCACACACGCATTAAACACGCCTCACACATGTATGAAACACGCCTCACACACGCATGAAACACGCCTCACACACGCATTAAACACGCCTCACACACGCATTAAACACACCTCACACATGTATGAAACACGCCTCACACAGGCCTCACACACGCATGAAACACGCCTCACACACGCATTAAACACGCCTCACACACGCATTAAACACGCCTCACACATGTATGAAACACGCCTCACACACGCATTAAACACGCCTCACACAGGCCTCACACACGCATTAAACACGCCTCGCACACGCATTAAACACGCCTCACACATGCATTAAACACGCCTCACACATGCATTAAACACGCCTCACATATGTATGAAACACGCCTCACACACGCATGAAACACGCCTCACACACGCATTAAACACGCCTCACACACGCATTAAACACGCCTCACACACGCATTAAACACGCCTCACACATGTATGAAACACGCCTCACACACGCATTAAACACGCCTCACACAGGCCTCACACACGCATTAAACACTAGAGATGTTCCGATACCCTTTTTCCCTCCCCGATACCGATTCCCAGTAGCGGAGTGGCAATCGGGAGAGTCGGGACTTTTCCCGGTGGGCCGGTATTGTTTTGAGGCCGTGAGGGCCAGTCTGATAATAGTTATACTATAGTGAAGTGATATTATATTAGCAATACCATCTGGCGGCCTGATGTGCGGCCGCTTCTGCTGGTCAAACTGTCACTGTGCAACCTCTCTGTCTCTGCTCAACCTGTTCGGCAGGTCCAACCATGTCTAGGATTTTCAAAAACATAGCGGGATCAGAGCGCGGCCCCTCCCCAAATGGTATAGCCTGTCGGGCCGGCCTTTGATGTAAAAAGCCACCGAACACCTCTTTTTCCTCGTCATATTTTGGAAGTTTAACGGACGGTTGGTGTGAGTTCTATGTAGGGATGTGCACGGATATTCGATCTGTAATTATTATTTGAAAATTAAAATACTATTCGAATTTTACTACGTTGCTTTTCTTGCCGTTAATGCAGTGAATCCATGATAAATCCAAAGCACTAACTCGCAGTTATAATTAAATGCACTGGGTGGCGCCGGCGCGTTTAACAAGTGGTATTTGATAACATAATGTCGCCGTCTGCCTCGTAAAGTTTGGAATTATTGAAATGAAAATGATATTACAAAATGGAAGTACACCACAATGAGAAATCGCATGAAATCCAAACTGAGGAAAGACCGCTGTCCATGATCACTGCACTGCTTTAACAACTTACAGGTAAGCGCAGCTGTAGCGCTTCATGATCAGAAATATGATATCTTCTGATAGCAAAATGATTTTGAGACATAACTCCTTTAAGTTTCGTTGAGGCCGGGAGACCGGTTTAAGAACTGAAAACCCAAAGTGCTTTTAGAAACTTTGCTTAGCAGCAAACCGTTATTTTGTGTGTCAGCGCAGCGTGTTTTCTCACTCGAGCATGTGGATATTATTTGTATTTATGAACATGAAACAATAGCCATATGCTGACTCGAGTGCGTGTACGTTCTGTACGATAACTGTGCAGTCTGCTTTATTTGCATTTTTTTTTTTACCGTTCGCGCTGCTTGAGCTTAAATGCTTTTGTTCTTTATATTTTTTTTGTTTACACATATTGTTTAATGTTTTCAACTAAAAGAAACCCTTAACATATATAGTAAGCTATGTCATGGCCGTAGCCAGCTATGAGGTCACCGAGGTCCGGACCTCTGTCATTTTTTTTACCTTCAAAAATAAAATTTCAAGCTCTCTGAATGATTAATTAAAAGTTTAAACCACCTCATATGAGGGTTTGCAATTTATTTTGCTGCGCAGTGAACGGGGCTTTGAGAGCGCGTTGTGAGGGCGCGAGTGCCAGATCCCGTGTTGCCAGATCCACTAATGGAAAGGTGTTAATTTTCACACTGAATATGGCTTAGAGCTTTTTTTTTTTTTACTCTCAGAGTGCACCAAATTGATGAATTTAACATTAAAAAGCACAACATTTTCTTACGGGGGACCATGCCCCCGAACCCCCCTAGAGGGACAGAGGTCCACTCACTACAGCTTTACCAAAAAATTCTGTGAGAAACACTGGTATTGCTTATCACAATTTGCTATGTATTGCTATGTGTATAGGCCTATTGCCTAATTGTAAGCTTGTTCAAAAATGGTGAAAAACTCGATTTCGTTTTCGATTCGATTTTTATGAGCCCAAATATTCAAATACAATATTTTTTAAAAATGCTCATCCCTAGTTCTATGTCGTTAGTAGTATATATATTTTTTAGCAAATTTTGGCCGAGGGCCGGTGGTCTACGAAATTTCCCGGTAGATTTTTTGGTCCCACTCCGCCCCTGCCGATTCCGATACCTGGACTCAGGGTATCGGCCGATACCGAGTACTGATCCGATACCTGTGTGTGTGTGCATCTATACAGCTGCAATTCATACTAGCCCTGTATGAATTGATATAATTATTTTATGGTGTGCTTCAGACTCATCCCTTAATTAAACATGAACAAATACATACAGTGAACTAGAGTATTTTTATTATCTGACATACCTTTCACAGCAATATATTATTTATTTTTCTTAAGTGAAAAAGAACTTCAAATGCAGCCACACATCTAATACTGTAAACTGAAAAGGGTATTTTAGTTTTACCATATAACTGTATAAAAAAGTGCAACAAATAAATCTAGGAATCTAAAAAATGATATATGAATAATATAAGAAAATAATCTCTTTATGACTTAAAAGTCCAGAAACAATTTAGTTAAATAAACGGCATTTCAGTTTTGACAGCGGCTGGTCATCCAGAACAATAAACTCGATCATTTTGTCGGTTATATTTATTGCTCGTTGGCTGTCTTTTGAAAACTTTTCTCTTTGTTTGAATGAAGCTTCCAGAGATTGTTGATTCTGGCGCGTCTCATTCTTCTCTGCCCGTGCCTGTGTGTAACCCTCGTGTTCTGCGGGGTGACGCGTCTTCAAATGCTTTAAGTTACTCGTGTTGAAGTTGCTAATACTTGTTCCACCCCTCGAAATTGCAGTATGGCATACGAGACATGTCGCCGTTTTACTAGCTGGTTGGTTCAGTCTGAAATACTAAACAGCGGACGCACTGATAGCGCGCGCGCGTTTTCTTCTTCGCTGATCTAAACAGTGGTCGCTTGTGGCAACAGCACAACTTCCTGTGTTGCCGCAAGCAACAACTGTTTAGAGCAGCGAAGAAGAATTGATCTCCGATTTGCAGCGTTAAGCAAAGCTCGCGTGCATAACTAGGTATTTTTTAAGAAAATGGTATCGGATCGGTACATGGATAGAAGTACTCGCCGATACCGATGCCGGAATTTTTATTGGTATCGGCGGCATTTCCGATACTAGTATCGGAATCGGAACAACTCTATTAAACACGCCTCGCACACGCATTAAACACGCCTCACACATGCATTAAACACGCCTCACACATGTATGAAACACGCCTCACACACGCATGAAACACGCCTCACACACGCATTAAACACGCCTCACACACGTTATTTATAACTATAAATAAACTATCCGGTTTTTAAAGTGCCATGTTTAGCGCATTTTTTACAGTCTATGATTAGATCGTTTGTTTTTTTATTTTATTGTTTGCCATCTCATCCAGGAGCGGGAAACACACGCCTCACACACGCCTCACACACGCATGAAACATACCTCACACAAGACTCACACACGCATGAAACACACACCTCACACACACATGAAACACGCCTTACACACGCATGAAACAGATGCCTCACACACACATGAAACACGCCTCACACATACATCACACAAGACTCACACACACATACACATGAAACACACGCCTCACACATACATCACACAAGACTCACACACACATGAAACACACGCCTCAAACATACCTCACACAAGACTCACACATGCATGAAACACACCTCACACACGCATGAAACACACGCCTCACACAACTTGCTAAAGTGTAACACTGAAACAAGCCTTTTCTGTAGAGCTGCTTTGAATGGATCTGTACTGTGAAGAGTTTGTAGAAATAAACTGAACTTGTCTTCCGATCACGACTCAAGCGTTCATGAAGATCATCTGACATCATCAGCCGGGGCTGCTGGGTAATCCGGTCTAACACAGATTCAGATAAAGAAGCCAATCTAATATCACACACACACACACACACACACAGGTTTGTTTTTGTGATATATGTACACACACACACACACACTCCAAACCGTTAACCAGCACTAACACACACACACTCCAAACCGTTAACCAGCACTAACACACACACACACACACACACTCCAAACCATTAACCAGCACTAACACACAAACACACACACTCCAAACCATTAACCAGCACTAACACACACTCCAAACCATTAACCAGCACTAACACACACACACACACACACTCCAAACCATTAACCAGCACTAACACACACACACACACTCCAAACCATTAACCAGCACTAACACACACACACACACACTCCAAACCATTAACCAGCACTAACACACACACACACACTCCAAACCGTTAACCAGCACTAACACACACACACACACAATAAACCATTAACCAGCACTAACACACACACGCGCACACACACACACACTCCAAACCGTTAACCAGCACTAACACACACACACACACACACACAATAAACCATTCACCAGCACTAACACACACACACACACACAATAAACCATTAACCAGCACTAACACACACACACTTCATGATCTGAGAAACAGACTTTCACCAAAACAACAAAATCAGTTTATGTTGCACATCATCACTGCTAACATGTGACACACTGTAACACATGTGACATAAACCAGCAGAGACATTATTCAGATCTCAGATCAATAATATTACTACCCAACTTTTCAAACACGAACAGAAATATGAAAGGTCATGCTGGGGTCCTGCCATTGGCTGTTGCGTCTGAATTATTCATGAGTAAGATCTATGAATGGTTTGGGGGTTGTTTTTAATATTTTCATTTATAAACATGTCCATTAACCGGACATACAGTCAGTCTCACACATGACCTCCACATGCATGTATACAGTAGGGTCATATATGATGTGTAGGATCATATACAGGGTTATATCTCCATACACGCCCTATAGATTTCCACACATCATATATACCGCTTCACGTCATGTACATCTCTCTATACGCCAAACATCAACATGAAAACGGAATCTATAACGCGGTGTTCGGACGGAAGGAACGGTGTGATCCATGTAAACATCGGGATCGCTGTCTGATGCTCATGCATGTTTAATATCTCATAAACGATCATCTGGAGCGATGAGACGCGCGCGCGACAGAAGGAATCAACGCAACTCACTCATTATTACACACACTATTACACAATCATTACTACACACTCATTATTACACACATCAAAGCAAAACATCGGTGTTTGTGAGACAGGCGCGCGCGTCTGCATTGCGGTACGTGTGTGTGTGTGCGTGTGCGTGTGTGTGTGTGTGCGTCTCAGCATCTCCTCCTCCTCCTCCTCACACCCTCACCGCATCTCTCCTCGCGCACAGGAACCCTCAGAAAACGCGTTCTCACCTGCAGAAGCGGCCGTTCCTCTGTTCACCTTCAGCTCTCGCGCCCGTTCCGCAGCGCGTCGCGGCACTGACTGACTGACAGCGCGGGCTCGCGCGCTCGGACGCGTCTCGGCGGAGCTCCTGATTGGACGGGTCGCGGTGAGGGGCACGTGAAGGAGCTGAGGAGAGGCGCTGATTGGCTGATTCACCTGTCAGCCAATGATACAAGTGTGTTTGTCACGAGCAGCTGATACATAAAAAAACACCTGATCCATCGCTCTCTCTCTCTCTCCCCATCCATCCATCCATCTATCATAGTTTTCATTAATTGGGTTTATTATGACATAAACTGTTCTCACATTTTTACCTGTGTAGCCTAATATGAAATTAATAAATAATGTTATTTGGTCATTGTTCATAG
>JAULUF010000081.1:257500-275000 GCA_031834385.1 Semotilus atromaculatus
GTCATGAAAAAAATAAACTTTAATAATGGTGAGGCTGAAAAAGCAAAGCAGTGTCTTTAAAAGCTTTTATTCTTGCAAGAAGGACAATCAGACAATAGAGATGCTCTGTCCTGACAGAAAGACACAGCAGTCGCACTCATATATTTATAGGTCTCGTCCCCTTCATTTCAGATGTTCGCTCAATAACATAAAAACAGCTCTTGAGTTGGTGTGGTTCCTTGAACGAACACAAGGTTTCGAGAAACTTACTCAAGGCTCCAGACAACGAACGTGCAAGCTTTCTGAGAAAGTGTTAAAGGTTGCAGACGTGAACACGTGAGCTCCTGGTGTGGGGGGGCTGGAGCAGAAAAGGCCATATTTCCCCAAATGCAGCTTGGAGACAGCAGTATAAGCATTTCTAATATCACTATAGCATTTATCCAAAGTGCTATTTCCTTGGTAGGGAAGTTATCAAACTGATGGAATTTGGGGATGCTTTTTCAGAGATCACAGTGGTTAAAGTCTCCTAAGATAACAATAGCATCTGGAGTTCCTGTGCCTGTTGATCAATTCTTTAAGTGCGTTGTCCTCGTTAGCCGAGATAAACACTGTATAATGCACTGCAGTTCTCTAGGCAGTTTCAGAGTAATATACTCCACGTCTTCGGAACATGACTGTGATTTTACTATTTTAGCGGCTCTCCTGGATAGGTTGACTAGTATAGCTATGATGACAGAATGTACCTGTGGCTTTAATGAAGCAAACTGACTAAACTATGATTACAAGTGAAAATTAGTTTCTAATTAAAACAGCTTCAAAATCTCATCCGAAGAAAATGAAGTGGGCACAAACCTGTGAAGATGAACTGATGTTGGGTTCTCTGTGAATCTCTCAGCCGACACTAGATGGAGACAAAAACCAGGAGATCTTCTGCACACACTGAGCATTAACCACCATCTCTAGTAGGCCTACTAGAACTCATTCTGATCAAACCTCTGACCAGGGCTCCGGGAGAGGACTAAATAATATAAAATGAGACAAACAAGATTTGAAAGAAGCTAAAATCAAGACATTTCTAATGTTAAATTCTCAACAACTGCTTTTTTGTCTTTGAACAACCAGGATTCTTGGAAAACTAGGATGTTTTAGAAACCTCATTTTAAAAGTATGATTTCTAGAAATGGAACAGTCATTTTCCATTACACTTTGAAAACATTACAATTTTTATAATCAACCCTAGCCTATTTCAGGGTTTCCGTGGCCGGGAAATAAAATTGTCCGATAAAAATTGCCTAATAATCCCGCCCCCCAAACACAATCTGAATTTGAGAATAAGCCTAAAATTTATAAAGCAAAAATAAAGCGACCTTTGGCTGTTATAAAGGAACAGGCTCCACCGTTTGGATGTTAAGTTAACCGTTGCCAGTGCGCCGCACTAAGCTTTTCCCCCCACTAGTTTAATGTTTATGAATGGTTCAACGTGAAAGAATATCATTGGCAAAATATATAATTTTAAATCTAAGCCTCAAGCATCGATGTTAGAGCAATGCTTTTCGATGAAAAGCTTATAACGAATGTATTTCTTGCATTTATGTAAGCACTAACGTTACACATCCAAACACACGTAATAAAAAACGGAGTAACTTACCAGTAGCCTACTGTCGTAATAACGAGCCACACACGCACACACTGCTAAAAGTTTCAGATTGAATGGAAAGCTGAGGGTCCACTGAATAACATCCCATGGAGCATTTTTAGTTCAAAAAAACAATAACGTTGTAATCTTAATGGTTGTTCCTCTGTTTACATCGCGCTTCTTCAGCTGACGTATCATACTGGTCGGTTATGCAATACAATAATGCATAAAAACACACTTCCTGTACCAAAAGGTTATATGGGTGTGTTGCTTAGAGTGTAATGAACACATTTAGACCGCACACACACACACAAAGATTGGCAATATCTAGTTCAAAATATCCAAACACTGCGGTCAGTTTTTTTGACGTCACGATATGGACATCCTATCATTTTGCCTTTACAATGAAATCATCGAAATTATATGACTAATAGGAAATGTAGCCAATCAGTGCACGAGTCCAACGATATCCGGGAAGTTTATATTCCTCACTCGAGCAAGATGTTTCTGTTTTATTTGAATCCGGCGCTCTCCCATCAGTCTGAGGAGCTGACCCGTGACGTAGGCTGTGACGACACACCTGTGACACACCTGTGACGACACACCTGTGACAACCATCATGGGGAAAAAAGCGTTGATTGACGCCAATCGGACATTCATGTTTTTTCCGTCTATTTGAAAGTTAGGCTAATAACATGTTGCATTCTGTACGGCCTGATTATGTAATTTTTTTAAGTTACATAGCCTGCCTCCAGTTTTCCTCAACTTGACTAATAAAGAGGCGATACTTGACCGGGATATCTTTAAAATGTCCTTAAAACGAAACCTCTGCCGGTCACTGTGACCGGGACCATTTTTTTCTAGCGGAAACTCTGCCTATTTATACATTGAAGAATTGAAGAATAATTTCTAGAATTATCATCCTCCTCATCATCATCCTCATCATCATCATCATCCTCCTCATCATCATCCTCATCCTCATCCTCATCATTATCCTCCTCATCATCATCCTCATCCTCATCCTCATCATTATCCTCCTCATCATCATCATCATCATCATCCTCATCCTCATCATCATCCTCATCATCATCCTCATCATTATCCTCCTCATCATCATCATCCTCATCCTCATCATCATTCTCATCATCATCCTCATCATTATCCTCCTCCTCATCATCATCATCATCATCATCATCATCATCCTCATCATCATCATCATCATCCTCATCATCATTATCATCCTCATCATCATCCTCATCATTATCCTCCTCCTCATCATCATCATCATCATCCTCATCATCATCCTCATTCTCATCATCATCCTCATCATTATCCTCCTCCTCATCATCATCATCATCCTCCTCATCATCATCATCATCATCATCATCATCATCATCATCATCATCATCCTCATCATCATCCTCATCCTCATCAGAACATCTAGAGCTGGTCGAGATGTTTGCGGCTGCTTCAGTTTAATTTAATCTGTTGATACTATGAGAATCCGTCACAAAATGATAAAGAACTGCATCGAGTAACTAGTGATTAGATAACATACGGCTAAATGTGTGTGTGTGTGTGTGTGTGTGTGTGAGTGAGTGTGAGAGAGAGAGAAAGAGTGTGCCAGCACTGTGACTGACACACACACACACACACACACACACACACACACACACACACACACACACACACACACACACACACACACACACACACAGCAAGTGTTCGACAGATGGCTCTCTCTTTCTCTCTTTCCACACTGAAATGACAATGACTAAAATAAACACTCTGATCT
This sequence comes from Semotilus atromaculatus, assembly GCA_031834385.1. Lineage (NCBI taxonomy): Eukaryota > Metazoa > Chordata > Actinopteri > Cypriniformes > Leuciscidae > Semotilus > Semotilus atromaculatus. The sequence goes on from JAULUF010000081.1 coordinate 260,911, forward strand.
TCTACACACTGATACTTGCTGTGTTTGTGATTTTTCTGCTTCAGATCCAGAATTCACTTTCTTTTGTTGCTCCCAAAATCTCAAAATAACCCAGAGCATCTCACTGTAAAAAAATCATGTTCTTCAAATATCTAAACATTCTTAATATCTAAACATATATCTAAACATTCTTAAATCAAGATACATTTACAGGAGAAGAACAATGGTTGAAGATATTAAGGGCCCTATTTTAACGATCTGAAACGCAAGTGTCAAAGCGCAAAGCCCAAGTATCTTTGTGGGCGGGTCTCGGCGCTGTTGCTATTTTACCGGCGGGATAAATGACTCTTGCGCCCGACGCAAATCTAAAAGGGGTTGGTCTGAAGTAGCTTCATTATTCATAGGTGTGGTTTGGGCGTAACGTGAAATAAACCAATCAGAGCGTCATATCACATTCCCTTTAAGAGCATGATGAACGAGGTGCGCTTGTTCCATGGCGCAATACTTTTATAACGGCGCATTTACCAGGAGCGCTTCAGAATCGGTTCACAGCCGAGGAGATCGATGTTCTCGTCAGGGCCGTAAAAGAAAGCGCAGTGGCATTGGAGACGGGACAAACCCACCCAAATTAGCTTCGGTTATACATGCATATAATAATTTGGGTAAATATGTAAGCTGTATGCCTATTTTTCCCATCGTCATGGACACAACAATGATTTCCCTCGTGTTTTAATATTTTTCCTTATAATAATGTATCATTTGCAAAAAGGAAAATGCATCTGTGTCGATGAGAGAATCATCTACAGTGTATGGGCGTTGTTCACACTCTGTATTATGACCAAGCATGCGCGCTTAAAATAGCATCTGAATGTACGTGCAACGCGCCGCTGACTTTAGACTAGGTTTTTTCTGGTCAGTGGCGCAATTGTTTTCTGGAAATGCAAAATAGCACCAGGGATTGTTTGCGCCGGAACACGCCTCCTGTTAGCGCCGACCCGCCCAGGGAGCGCAAGTTCATTCTCTAGTTTACCGGCGTGCGTCTGTGGAGGGAAAAGTCCGCTTTGCGCGGGTGCAAAATACGAATGATACATGCGTCAGTGTACATTTGCGCCGGGTGCAAGATAGGGCCCTAAGTCTTTTTTCCGGTATTACAATGGAGTGAGTTTGTGCTTAAAACAAGAACAAACATCTGCCAATGGGGTCAGAAAAATAATAATTCAAAGGGAAAACAAGATGATTTTTCTGATTCCATTGGCAGATATTTGTTCTGGTTAGAAAATAATTTTTGCAGTGTGCAGTGTTGACAGAACCGTCTAATATGGTCATACTTCCTGGTTCTGGTAAGAACTGGAGCTGCTGCGTTTTGAACTAGCTGTTGTTTGTTAATTAAGTGTGCAGGGCAACCACCCAGTAGAGCATTACAATAATCTAGCCTTGATGTCATGAATGCATGAACTAACTGTTCCGCATTTGGCATTGGGTTTTGTTGTGTTGCGGTGTGACGAAATATAGAGCTGAGTATCATCGGCATAACAGTCAAAGCTAATTCCACGTTTCCTAATGATATATCCTAATGGCAGCATGTACAGAGTGAACAGCAGCGGTCCTAGTACTGAGCCTTGTGGTACGCCATACTGAACTGGTGATCGATAAGACATCTCTTCATTTATGGGGTTCATCTGTGAACTCCATTACACACACACACACACACACACACACACACACAAATGACTAAAACAGAAGAGATGTATATTGCAATACATTTATTCATGCCATATTATTCTGCATATTATACTTATAGAGGCTGAAATATCATCTACTGGAACTTCAGTAAAATGAGACGTGGGGTTAGTAAATCTCTGACAGTTCTGAGATTAATCATTATAGTAAAAAATCCCTTTACAAACCAAGAGCTGCGGTACATTATAAAACATGAGATAAATACTGAATAAAACACTGAAGAAACTAAACCACAGCACACACACACACACACACACACACACACACACACACGCACACACAATCTTGCTCTCTCACACACACACACACACACACACACACACACACACACGCACACACTTCAGTCCTCAAGCCAAACAAATTCTCGCTATATTTACAGTAACAAAATATCTTTACAAAACAACATTTAACATTTCGAATTCAAACTTGATGCAAGTTATGAAAAAAGCATAAAAACATCTTCCATACACACAGTTCATTTCAATGAGCTGACCTACAAAAACTGAACAAGGCAAAATAGAAATAGGGTGAATTACATGAAAAAAAAAAAAAATCTGAAATTATAAAGAATATTTTGTGCATCAAGAAAATTAAGTATATTTTGTCCATCGCAGTAATGAGTATGAAATCTCTTCTAATTCTATGAATGAGAATTTGGGTATTTAATCATCATAAAATAATCTTGCATGCAATGGAATGCAATGCAAAGAAAAAAAGGCTTTATTTTCTTTATCTAAAATACCATTTACATTTTTTTCTTTTGATTGTGGGATAAACTATAAGCCAGATATTCTGTTATGAACTTCACCCTATAGAGATGAATTGTAGTCACACATGTTAATATTAAAGAGGTCTGAGATCCTCCATTAGCACACAAACTCATTTCTCAGATGAAGCATCATCATCCTCATCCTCACACGGTTGCTATGGGAACTGCACAGGTTCACATGCAGGTCAGCGTGCGGGTCATGTGATGTGATGATGCGGAGCGTCACTCGGGTGTAACATCAGAATATTGTCATCATGCATCGGCTGTGTTCACGATACTGTAGTGTCACATGACCTCATCCGTGGGGTTACTCAGCGTTTAACTCAATCTTGGGTAAAAATGTCATGAATTCTGACAGACTTTATATTTTCGTCATTGATTAAATTGTACAGTATTCTGTGCAAAGATCATCCTCAGTGTTTCTGTCTCGGTTTCCAGCACTAATATCTAAACATCCTTAAATTAAGATACATTTACTGGAGAAGCAGAATAACTGAAGATATTAAGACTTGCTTCCTGAAAAATCATCAAAACGAAAGAGAGTTTGTGCTTCAAACTATAAAGTAAAAGTCTTCAGGACAAAGTTTTATGTTGGCTTGACAAAGGCTTGTCTGAAATACTTAAGGTTTTATAAGTTTCTTAGTATATTCTATCATGTTGTTAGCATGTCTTAGCATGTGTTGAACATTATTTTACTGTTTAAACACGTTTTGACTCATTGCTAATGTAAATTAACACAATGCGCGTATGATTTAACAGGTTACTAGCATGTTTTAAAGCATGTCTAGTATGATTTAGTATGCGGCTAACATGAATTAGCACGTTGCTATTATGAATGAACATGCATGATTAATGTGTTGCTAACATGATTTAGCTTGCTAGCATATGTTAAGCTAGTTACCAGGCTTTGCTAGTGATAGACACTTGGTGGATGACAGAGTTATTGTGTAAAGGTTTTGAGCCCTCAGTGTAAGTCTATGGGGGTTTCGTGGTTTGATCGTCTGTTTAAATATAGTCTCAGAAGAAGAAGAAGCTTAAATAGGATTTCAGCACGTTTGCACATAACAAACCAACATCTGTGAGGTGTGCTGTGGTCTGGGGTCAGGGGTCAGAAGCGTCCCCTGTACTGTGAGGTGTGGTCTGGGGTCAGGGGTCAGAAGCGTCCCCTGTACTGTGAGGTGTGGTCTGGGGTCAGGGGTCAGAAGCGTCCCCTGTACTGTGAGGTGTGGTCTGGGGTCAGGGGTCAGAAGCGTCCCCTGTACTGTGAGGTGTGGTCTGGGGTCAGGGGTCAGAAGCGTCCCCTGTACTGTGAGGTGTGGTCTGGGGTCAGGGGTCAGAAGCGTCCCCTGTACTGTGAGATGTTGTCTGGGGTCAGGGGTCAGAAGCGTCCCCTGTACTGTGAGGTGTGGTCTGGGGTCAGGGGTCAGAAGCGTCCCCTGTACTGTGAGGTGTGGTCTGGGGTCAGGGGTCAGAAGCGTCCCCTGTACTGTGAGGTGTGGTCTGGGGTCAGGGGTCAGAAGCGTCCCCTGTACTGTGAGGTGTGGTCTGGGGTCAGGGGTCAGAAGCATCCCCTGTACTGTGAGATGTTGTCTGGGGTCAGGGGTCAGAAGCATCCCCTGTACTGTGAGGTGTGGTCTGGGGTCAGGGGTCAGAAGCGTCCCCTGTACTGTGAGGTGTGGTCTGGGGTCAGGGGTCAGAAGCGTCCCCTGTACTGTGAGGTGTGGTCTGGGGTCAGGGGTCAGAAGCGTCCCCTGTACTGTGAGGTGTGGTCTGGGGTCAGGGGTCAGAAGCGTCCCCTGTACTGTGAGATGTTGTCTGGGGTCAGGGGTCAGAAGCGTCCCCTGTACTGTGAGGTGTGGTCTGGGGTCAGGGGTCAGAAGCGTCCCCTGTACTGTGAGATGTTGTCTGGGGTCAGGGGTCAGAAGCGTCCCCTGTACTGTGAGATGTCTGGGGTCAGGGGTCAGAAGCGTCCCCTGTACTGTGAGATGTTGTCTGGGGTCAGGGGTCAGAAGCGTCCCCTGTACTGTGAGGTGTGGTCTGGGGTCAGGGGTCAGAAGCGTCCCCTGTACTGTGAGGTGTGGTCTGGGGTCAGGGGTCAGAAGCGTCCCCTGTACTGTGAGGTGTGGTCTGGGGTCAGGGGTCAGAAGCGTCCCCTGTACTGTGAGGTGTGGTCTGGGGTCAGGGGTCAGAAGCGTCCCCTGTACTGTGAGGTGTGGTCTGGGGTCAGAAGCGTCCCCTGTACTGTGAGATGTTGTCTGGGGTCAGGGGTCAGAAGCGTCCCCTGTACTGTGAGGTGTGGTCTGGGGTCAGGGGTCAGAAGCGTCCCCTGTACTGTGAGATGTTGTCTGGGGTCAGGGGTCAGAAGCGTCCCCTGTACTGTGAGATGTCTGGGGTCAGGGGTCAGAAGCGTCCCCTGTACTGTGAGATGTTGTCTGGGGTCAGGGGTCAGAAGCGTCCCCTGTACTGTGAGGTGTGGTCTGGGGTCAGGGGTCAGAAGCGTCCCCTGTACTGTGAGATGTCTGGGGTCAGGGGTCAGAAGCGTCCCCTGTACTGTGAGGTGTCGTCTGGGGTCAGGGGTCAGAAGCGTCCCCTGTACTGTGAGGTGTGGTCTGGGGTCAGGGGTCAGAAGCGTCCCCTGTACTGTGAGATGTTGTCTGGGGTCAGGGGTCAGAAGCGTCCCCTGTACTGTGAGGTGTGGTCTGGGGTCAGGGGTCAGAAGCGTCCCCTGTACTGTGAGATGTTGTCTGGGGTCAGGGGTCAGAAGCGTCCCCTGTACTGTGAGGTGTGGTCTGGGGTCAGGGGTCAGAAGCGTCCCCTGTACTGTGAGATGTCTGGGGTCAGGGGTCAGAAGCGTCCCCTGTACTGTGAGATGTTGTCTGGGGTCAGGGGTCAGAAGCGTCCCCTGTACTGTGAGGTGTGGTCTGGGGTCAGGGGTCAGAAGCGTCCCCTGTACTGTGAGGTGTGGTCTGGGGTCAGGGGTCAGGGGTCAGGCTACACCAGCGAGTTGAGCACGGGCGACGGCGGCCCCGACCTGCCGCTGTACTGGCCGATGAAGGAGCCGTCCTCGTTGAACTGCGTGTCCCCGGAGTCTGCGTACTCCACCAAACTGTCCTCGCTGCCGTCGCGCGGGACCGTCCCGCTGGAGGGCGTCCGGCTCACTCGGGGCGGTTTACGGTCCTCCTCACTGCGAGAGAAACCACAGGTGAGACACGGCACACACACACACACACACACACACGCTTCAAACACCTGCACACTCCTGCATTCCTTCCCCGCTCCAATGACCAAACTCATTCATCGAAGGGTTCATCAGAGGGTCCAGGACTCTAATACTAACAGTTTCTGTGGTTTAAAGAAGTAACAGATCCGTCCCTCTCGGGTCAGTTCGAGCCCCATAGGAATGAATGCTTCAGTACACAAAGAAAACCCTAAAAATACTCACAATTCAAACTAAAAATGCTAAAACTATACCACAATAATATTGTATGGTGTCTACATCTGAACACTGAAGAACTGGCGTTAGGACCCAGAGAACTCCATCTAGAGGACAGAGTCATGAAATATCATCTTATATTATTATTGTCCACAAGAGGTCGACAGAGACTCCCAATGTAAGATATTTAGAGCTGAATTAAAAGGGTTATGCATGAAATTGTGAGTTGTTTTGAATTTAAGTTCTTAAATTACTTAAAATTTAAGAGGAATGTGCTTAAATTAATATTTATTTATTATTTATTGATCAAATCTAGTAATTTAAAGAAAAAAAATTGCATTAAATAAAATAAGCTTTCTGGACAAAAAGGATCAGTATAGTGTCCTGGGTGACTGTGGCCGCGAGGGAGGAGGACGGGTACGAGTGTTCAGGTGTTTGTGCTGGAACACGAGACACTGAGGAAGAGCGTCATGATCTGACATGAACACACATGCACATGTAAAACACAGACATGTGACGTGGATCTCAGAGCAAGAGTTTAAATCATCTCCTTTATGATCAACCATCAGACGGATGAGGCATCCAAGAGTGAAGATGAAGAGCAGATCTCAGAAGCAGTGCAGACACTCTGTGCTGGCGCTTCACACACACACACACACACACACACACACACACACACACACACACACACACACATTCTGCTGGCGCTTCATACACACACACACACACACACACACACTCACATTCTGCTGGCGCTTCACACACACACACACACACACACACACACACACACACGCACATTCTGCTGGCGCTTCACACACACTCACACACACACACACACACACACACACACACACGCACACACATGCACATTCTGCTGGCGCTTCACACACACTCACACACACACACACAGTCACACACACACACACACACACGCACACACATGCACATTCTGCTGGCGCTTCACACACACACACACACACACGACGGCCGATGGACATGTGGACACACTTCCCCTGGTCGGCTGTAATGCGCCGCCGGTGCGGAGGCTTACTCACAGACTCACAGACGGTTCCCAATCACCGTTACTAATGTCATCTATTAGATTACACGTTTCTGGAAATGTAATCCGACTACTTTTTGATTACTCTACCACAGATTATTATCTAACACAGATATAAAACCATAAACAAAACAGAAATGACCTTCCATTCTTTACCATGAACTTTAAGTGCATTAAACATCACAATACATCAGAGTTCATGAAAAGATTATACTAAAATCATAAAAATTATACAAATCATAATCATAAAATAAAAATGAAAAATAAAAACTTTTTTCACATTAAAAAAATATTTAGTAAAAAATATATATTTTTTTTTATTTACCTGCAAAATATATTTTTAGTAAGTGTTAATATTTTAATGTATATATTTTTTATTTAAATAAAGTATGGAAGCTTGTTTCCGCCAAAGAATGAAAAATAAAAAAGATCATTGCGAATTTATATCTCGCAATTCTGACTTTATTTCTCTAAATTACGAGATATAAACCTTATAAACCTATAAACCTTTTATTGTGAAATAAAAGGTTGCAATCATCTTTATATATATGTTACTAAAATATATATAATTTTTATTTACCTGCAAAAATCTTTTTAGTACGTGGTTTTAAATAAAAAAAAAGATACATATTAAAATATAAACAATAAAAACACATACTTAAAAGATTGCAGGTAAACAAAGAATTAGTCATCTTAGTAAGTGTTTTTATTTTTATTTTTTAAATATATTTTAATTTTATTTAAAAACAATAAAAACATTTACTAAAAAGATATTTTTTTTGTTTACCCGCAAAATATCTGCAAAAAAAATTTTATTTAAAAAAAATTGTTCATTTAAAAAACGAAAAAAGCACTTACTAAAAATACCTATTTTGCTTGTTTACCAACATGCCAATTTAAAGCTAAATGCACAGTAAAAGAGAACAAACAAGATCCAGGGAATGATCTACTGTGTGAATAATATGTAATCGATTAAAAGGAACAGTAATCGATCATAAGCGTTCGAAACTGTGATGTAATCGAATTACAAGCCCCTAATGTGTGTAATATGCAGATGTGATCAGTCGCTCTGGGCTCGGTTGGTTCGGTCTGTCAGTGCCTCAAGAGAAGTGTGATCCTGGAATGGCTGTTTCTCCCGGTGATCCGCATGCAGATTCCCGCTTACCTTCCGCCTGGATTCAGTGTGTGTGACGTCACCATCACACACCGCGATCAGAGTGTGTGTGCATCTAGCGCACGCTACAGGACTGAAGCCCGACACACAGAGTAAAGTCTGAGTGATCACACACACTCTTATTCTGCTCTACATGTGGAGAGTGTGTGGGATCGGCTCCCGAACGGTGTGTGTGCTGGAACAGAAGCATGTCAGTCATATTCACATCATGTGACGGGATGAGGAAAGATAAACATCGAATGCAATCATCTCAAAAAATCAAGGAAATCGTTTAATGATATAAAAGAATATTGCTGTACAGGAGTAAAGTGCGTGGCGTCCCGCGTGCAGAAGACAGCAGGAGGAGACTGTGAATGTTCAGGTCTGTAACTAAACTACGGTCCTCTGACAGTAATACATCTAACATGATCTGAGTCCATCAGAGCTGATCTCCTGTGGAACTGCAGACCTGATCCAGTCCATCGGATGAAGATGAAGAGGCCGAGTCCCAGAGTCGTGGAGCAGTGCTGACTGTAGGTGTGGTCTCCTGAGGGGTCAGGGGTCAGAGGTCAGGGATCAGGGCAGCGCTCTCTCACCTGTACTCTCCAAACGTTATATCGTCCTCCTTCATGGGCTGGATCTCCGGGTCTCCGTGAGCGTCTTCCTTCTCTTTAACTGAGACAAACATCAGAGATCAGAGATCAGAGTCACACACACACACACACACACACACACACACACACACACACACACACACTGAATGCAGAAATCATCTTCTTGTGATTGTAATGTGTGTCGCATCACAGCGAGTGGAAGACCAGCATTAGTGTTAAAAGTATATAAATGTGTATTGTGTTATAAATGTCGCTGGTTTGTGTAGATGAGACTCTTATTCCTCGGCTGGATCGTGTCGAGACTTTGAAGCTGCACTGAAACTCACATCTGGACCTTCGGCCCGTTGGACCCCATTGGAGTCACTATATGGGGGAAACCCTGGAATGTTTTCCTCAAAAACCTTCATTTCTTTCCACTGAAGAAAGAAGGACATAAACATCTCAGATGACGTGTGGGAGAGTAAACTATCAGGACATTTTAATTCTGAAGTGAACTACACTATGGGGTGGTGATGGCGCAGTGGATAAGACACATGCCTGTGTTGTCGAGACCCGGGGTCGAATCCACCATTGTGAGACACCAATGTGCCCCTGAGCAAGACACTTAACCCCGAGTTACTCCAGAGGTGACATGTATAGCAATTGTAAGTCGCTTTGGATAAAAGCGCCAGCTAAATGAATAAATGTAAATGTAAACTACTCCTTAATACTAAAAAACACTTTCGCTACGTGAACCAAATTATACGTTAATTGGCGTTATGTACCAAATATCTGCTAAAGGATTAAATGTAAATGTCAACCAAGCGGCAACATTCTAATCTGAGAAATGAACCCTACCCGGAAGTGCGAAAAACTGCACTCCATCTAAACTCCTCTAGGGGCCGGTCCCAGAAGGAGCAGATGTCCATAGACCCCCGTGTTAAAATGTCCGTTTTCACAGCATAAATTCATGTTTTTACAGGTTGGTCCCATGGACTTTTATTGTATTGTTCGATAGGTTCCGAGTGCCTGACAACTGTGAGGGGGGTGAATTTTTTTCTAACTCGTTAGTTTAGATCGTATTTAGATATAACATGTATGACAAATAAGGGCGTGGTTAACTTTGATTGACAGCTTGATTGACAGCTGATAACGGGCTGCGCCGAGTGGAGTTCCTGAAATGTGACGTCTCGGCCATGATCTAACACACACATCAGACCACCTCTGGATCCTTCCTGAACATTTGTATTGAAATAGCGATAGATTTTCCAAGATGGCGCCGCCCATACCCCCCATAAACGGCCTCAAAACCGTTCTTCAGAAAGTCTATGGGTGACGTCACAGATGCTTTGTCCATATTTTTTTACAGTCTATGATGTCAACACCAGTCTCACCTGGATATTTGCCGCCCTTGTTCCTCTTGATGAAGCAGACGATGAGCAGGATGAGGATGAGCAGAGCGATGGCCGACATCAGCCCGATGAACCAGCCCTGAGTGGCGATGTCCACCTGCGGACTCACCATCGCTGAGGAAGAGGAGGAAGAGGAGGAAGAGGAGAAAGAGGAGGGTGAGACATGGCAGATCCGCTCGTCAACGAGTCACGGAGGATCACGAACACACGAGGGACAGATGCTCAAACACACTCAGTGTTCCTCTCGTCTTCCAGTACATACATCAATGACATAAAGCACACTTAAAATCTCCAGTCTGTGTTTCTCCAGTACATGTGTCCTGATTTAAAGGTGACATATGCCCCTTTTCACAAGATGTAATATAAATCTATGGTGTCCCCAGAATGTGTCTGTGAAATTTCAGCTCTAAATTCCCTCCAGATCTTTTATTATAACTTGTCAAATTTGTCCCTTTTTGGGAGTCAGCAAAAATGCAAAATTTTTGTGTGTGTCTCTTTAAATGCAAATTAGCCTCTGCTTCACCTCCGTCCAGAAGAGGGCGGAGTCTTCACACGAGCTTCAGAAACTCCGGCAATAACAACACAGGCCGATCTCACTCATCCAGAGTCCCAGAATAACCAGTAGCGAGTGCAGCCTTATGGAGAGACTCAGAGTTTCACTGACACACGGTTCTGAATGTTAGTGGAGACATTTATGTAGTTGTTGTGGAGTTACATTGATCACGTGATCAGAGAAACAGATAAACAGAGAAACAGATAAACTCTGTTGTAAAAGCTAAAAGTTTCTTTCAACCAAATTGAAGCCATTTTTATCTTTCAAAGATTTGGAGAGGGTTACATGCTTTTATCACCACCCGCCTGAACTATTGTAATGCTTTATATATAAGAGTTAACCAGGCCTCTCTCTCTAGATTGCAAATAGTTCAGAATGCTGCCGCTCGACCTGTAAACGAGAGCACGTCATGCCTGTTCTTGCTTCTCTTCATTGGCTACCAGTTTGTTTTAGAATACAGTTTAAGATTTTATTGTTTGTTTTTGTCTCTTCATGGGCAAGCCCGAGCTTATAGGATCTACTGATGATGCTCCTCTGAGGTCACTGAGGTCCGCTGACCAACTACTCTTATCTGTTCATAGAACAAGACTTAAAAACAGGGGAGATTGAGCATCTTCGGTCGTGGCCCTCGGCTGTGGAACGATCTGCCTATGCGTGTCAGAGTAGCTCCCAGATCACGACTTAAAACTCACTTTTATTCATTGGCTTTTAAACCAACCTGAGAGTTCATTTCTGCACTTGTTTAACTGTGTCTTGTGCTTATGTCATGTGTTTATAATTTGTCTGAAATGTCAGTGTCCAGCACTTTGGTGAACCTCGGTTGTTTTAAATGTGCTTTACAAATAAAATTGTATTGTATTGTATTTTATCTCATCCTCATGTGTAACTTCTCCACAAGTGTCCACAGTTCCTGAGGTGTTTATAAGACAGCGCTGACATGTTCTGGTCAGTAGTGTTCAGTGCTCGTCTGTGCTCGACCACAGGACCGGTTCAGCTCTGCTGGATCTCCTGTTAGAACTGGGCTCTGGTGGCGCTGGAGAACCAAATGTCGGCTGGTGTGTGTAAACGTGCAGATTAAGGGCCGGTAATATTATAAACGTGCAGATTAAGGGCCGGTTATATTATAATAAGATCCTCTTCATACGTCAGAAGGGGAGAGAAATCTGATGGGTTTATTGTTTGTCATGCTTGCAGAGAAAGGCTCTCCAGAACAGAGTTACTGGGTTTCACTTTTCACGGTGTCTGGGTTGGCAGAAACACCGGATTATAGCACTCACACAAGTCAGATTTTCACTATATGTCCCCTTTAAGAATATTTGTACTGAAAAACAAGACAGAGACACTGCAGTAGATCCTCATTTTGTGCGGGATACAGTCATGCTGACCAGAGGATAAGACCCATGAGCGCAGATGGACTCATGCAGACGCTCATCAACACATCTCCCAGCATGCATCACAGCGGGCACGTATCCCACAAGGCCTTGAGGCTGCGAGGAAGCCTCACCTGGGAGCGTGACCAACAGCTCCTCGGAGCGCCGCAGCGAGCGCTCGTCCTCCCGACCTCCGGCCACCACGCGCACCTTGTAGGACAAACCCTCCTTCAAACCCTTAAGCACGTGGAACTGAGAGCCGTTGACCTTCTCTGTGTGCCAGTCTTCATCACCTGAGGGTTTCCAGCACACACTCCGTTCAGACCTACACACCTTCTGGCCTGCTATCTGTTAATCTACTAAACAACTCAACCGTTATGAGCCTTCACTGCAAAACATGATGCTCTTCCTCAGTGTTTCTGCCTCGTTATCAAGATGCATTTACTGGAGAAGAACAAACACTGAAGATCGAACTAATTAAACAAGACTTAATATCTTCAGTCCTTGTGCTTCCCCAGTGGATGTCTCCTGGTTTAGGAGTAGGAGCAGGATGATGTTTTGCAGTGTACCCTGGCCGCTCTGTTAGTGACTACATGAGCTCTACTCTATATGTTCATGTGTTTGATCATCATAAAGCACGACACACGCATGCAGGAGTCTTACTGTTGTCTGTAATATATTCAACATAAAGGTGTTTCTCGGGACCCCAGTATTCCCAACTGATCAGCGCTCCGTCCTTGCTCACGGACGAGCTGACGTTCCCGAACGCAGGAGCGATGGCTGGCGCTGAGAGAGAGAGAGACACAAGCATCAGCTCGTGTGACCCGTGAGCAGAGGCTGAACGACTGACGCGAGAGCCGCTGTTCACTGAGTGAGTAGAGTGAGGGCGGGACATGACATGACATTAGCGTGTTAGGGGCGGGGCTACTGATGATGTCACTACAGCGACTGTACCCGTGTGCTCTGGGAGGGGGGGCTCCTGGAAAACACACACACACTCATGCTCACACACACTCTCACACTCACACAGCATCCCGTGACTCCAGCAGGTCAGAGGTCACAGCAGCAAGTGTCAGGAGGAAAGAGAAGGAGGACATTTATAAAAAGGAAAAATTAAAAGATCAGAAGGAAAACACACACAGGATTCTGTGACATTCCTCCTCGTAAGAGAAGTTTGTACATATAGAGGTTAAATGCATCAACGTGCGCCCTGTCTAGGATGGTGAGACACTAGTGAGCCCCGACTAGTGGACGTACCTCTGTGGAGGATGGTGAGACACTGGTGCGCCCTAACTAGTGGACGTACCTCTGTGGAGGATGGTGAGACACTGGTGCGCCCTAACTAGTGGACGTACCTCTGTGGAGGATGGTGAGACACTGGTGCGCCCTAACTAGTGGACGTACCTCTGTGGAGGATGGTGAGACACTAGTGCGCCCTGTCTAGTGGACATACCTCTGTGGAGGATGGTGAGACACTGGTGCGCCCTAACTAGTGGACGTACCTCTGTGGAGGATGGTGAGACACTGGTGCGCCCTAACTAGTGGACGTACCTCTGTGGAGGATGGTGAGACACTGGTGCGCCCTAACTAGTGGACGTACCTCTGTGGAGGATGGTGAGACACTGGTGCGCCCTAACTAGTGGACGTACCTCTGTGGAGGATGGTGAGACACTAGTGCGCCCTGTCTAGTGGACATACCTCTGTGGAGGATGGTGAGACACTGGTGCGCCCTAACTAGTGGACGTACCTCTGTGGAGGATGGTGAGACACTGGTGCGCCCTAACTAGTGGACGTACCTCTGTGGAGGATGGTGAGACACTGGTGCGCCCTAACTAGTGGACGTACCTCTGTAGAGGATGGTGAGACACTAGTGAGCCCTGACTAGTGGACGTACCTCTGTGGAGGATGGTGAGACACTAGTGCGCCCTGTCTAGTGGACGTACCTCTGTGGAGGATGGTGAGACACTGGTGCGCCCTGTCTAGTGGACATACCTCTGTGGAGGATGGTGAGACACTAGTGCGCCC
>JAULUF010000081.1:280000-300000 GCA_031834385.1 Semotilus atromaculatus
TTGGTCCTGTACTGTGTGTGTGTGTGTGTGTGTGTGTGTATCTGCGGGGTTGGTCCTGTACTGTGTGTGTGTGTGTGTGTGTGTGTACCTGCGGGGTTGGTCCTGTACTGTGTGTGTGTGTGTGTGTGTACCTGCGGGGTTGGTCCTGTACTGTGTGTGTGTGTGTGTGTGTACCTGCGGGGTTGGTCCTGTACTGTGTGTGTGTGTGTGTGTGTGCCTGCGGGGTTGGTCCTGTACTGTGTGTGTGTGTGTGTGTACCTGCGGGGTTGGTCCTGTACTGTGTGTGTGTGTGTGTGTGTACCTGCGGGGTTGGTCCTGTACTGTGTGTGTGTGTGTGTGTGTACCTGCAGGGTTGGTCCTGTACTGTGTGTGTGTGTGTACCTGCGGGGTTGGTCCTGTACTGTGTGTGTGTGTGTATGTGTACCTGCGGGGTTGGTCCTGTACTGTGTGTGTGTGTACCTGCAGGGTTGGTCCTGTACTGTGTGTGTGTGTGTGTGTGTACCTGCAGGGTTGGTCCTGTACTGTGTGTGTGTGTGTGTGTGTACCTGCAGGGTTGGTCCTGTACTGTGTGTGTGTGTGTATGTGTACCTGCGGGGTTGGTCCTGTACTGTGAGTGTGTGTACCTGCAGGGTTGGTCCTGTACTGTGTGTGTGTGTGTGTGTGTACCTGCGGGGTTGGTCCTGTACTGGCGCGAGGGCGCGCTGGGCCGACTGTATCCCTCTCCGTTGAGCGCTAGCACCCTGAAGCTGTAGTGCGCGTACGGGGAGAGCTTGAGGTGAGCCGTGGTCTTCGTCCCAGGAACCTCCGTGAGATTGAGCCACACACCACTCTGATGAAGACCGTCCTCATACTGGATCAGGAACTCTGACACACACACACACACACAGATCCATCACACACACTTCACTCGTGGTACTTTGATTTAAGTGCACAGGTGTGTGTGTCTGTGTGTGTGTGTGTGTATGTGTGTGTGTGTGTCGTACTCTTGATGGCGCTGTTGTGCTCATCTCCAGGTGTGTGTGTGTGTGTGTGTGTGTGTGTGTGTGTCGTACTCTTGATGGCGCTGTTGTGCTCATCTCCAGGTGTGTGTGTGTGTGTGTGTGTGTCGTACTCTTGATGGCGCTGTTGTGCTCGTCTCCAGGTATGGGTGTGTATGTGTGTCGTACTCTTGATGTTGCTGTTGTGCTCGTCTCCAGGTGTGTGTGTGTGTGTGTGTGTGTGTGTGTCGTACTCTTGATGGCGCTGTTGTGCTCGTCTCCAGGTGTGTGTGTGTGTGTGTGTCGTACTCTTGATGGCGCTGTTGTGCTCGTCTCCAGGTGTCCAGGTGAGCTGAACACTTCTCGCTCCAGGATCCGTCAGCTCCAGATCAGTGGGAGCGTCCGGCTGCCCTGAGGAGTCAAACACACACAGATCCATCAGTTCATCATAACACACACACACACACACACACACACCTGGAGACGAACACATGCCACATGAGACCAGATGACCAGATGCGAATCACATGGCGACGCATGCACATCTGAACTGTCACTTCAGATTCATCTGAAAATAAACTAAATCATATCACAGATAGATGTGTGATCCAGCATGCTCCATTCCACACACACATGCCCTGGAGCATTATGGGATGGGATGCGGCGCGGTGTGTGTTTACCGTAGATCGGAGCAGGAGTGGGTGGAGCCTCTGAGTGGGCGTGGTCAGGGAGGGGCGGGGTCAGGGAGTGAGGAAGAAGTGTGTCAGTTTACAGTCACACACGAACAAGACTCACATTAGTTGGTTTTCTGTCACTAAAATCAGAGCGCCACACAGATCAGTCCGGAGAGGGACGGGATTATAGGATAATACACTCTCACTCACTCTCACTCTCACTCTCACTCTCACTCACTCTCAGACTTTACAGAACTGCTATCAACAATTTCCTCAGAGTTTCTCAGAGTTCCTCAGAGTTTGACTGTTTTGCTATTGCTGGAGATTTTAACATTCACATAGATAATGCAGAAACCAATATGGCAAAAGAAATCAAAACTGTTTTAAAAACTTTTGATCTGTTTCAGCATGTACATGGACCGACACACAATCATGGACACACTCTAGATTTACTTATCAGTAAGGGTCTAAACATTTCATCAATTGTTATTAAGGATGTAGCACTGTCTGATCATTTCTGTATTTTCTTTGATATATTGATCTCTCCTGCAATGGAAGCTAGGTCTGTGTCTGTCAAGAAGAGATGCTTAAATGAGAACACTAGTGTGCTATTTATGAAGGCTATATCTTTAACACCAAGCATATCTGCTGACTCTGTTGATTTTCTCCTTGATTCTTTTAACTCAAAAGTTAAAGGTGTAATTGATGATATTGCTCCTGTGAAAGTCAGGAAGAGTGGTAGACAAAAAGCACCTTGGAGAAACTCAACAGCAGTGCAAAATATGAAAAGAAAATGCAGAAAAACAGAGCGCATGTGGCGGAAGACAAAACTTGTAGTCCATTATAACATCTACAAAGACAGCATTCATGCTTTCAATATGGAACTAGGCAAAGCTAGACAGACTTTCTTCTCAAATATTATAAACAGCAACTTAAACAACACACGCACTCTTTTTGCTACTGTAGAGAGACTGACAAACCCCCCAAGCCAGATTCCCAGTGAAATGCTCTCAGACAGCAAGTGCAGGGAGTTTGCTTGCTTCTTCTCTGAGAAAATTAATAATATCAGAAAGGTCATCAGCTCATCCTTGAGTTGCACTGGGGTCAGACAGATCAGACCACAACCTGAGAAAGTAGTTACTATGTCTGATTTTAAAGAAATTGATTGCAAAATTTTAGAAGAAACCGTACAGCACCTTAAAACATCAACCTGCGCCCTTGACGCACTTCCCACATCTTTCTTTAAAAGTGTGTTAAACAGCTTAAAAGCAGATCTTCTAGAAGTGGTTAATGCCTCACTTCTCTCTGGGACTTTTCCAAACTCCCTGAAAACTGCAGTTGTCAAACCCCTCCTAAAAAAGAGTAATCTGGATAAGACTATATTAAGCAACTATAGACCGATCTCAAATCTTCCTTTCATAGGCAAGGTCATTGAAAAAGTTGTCTTCAATCAGCTGAACAAATTCTTAAGCTCGAATGGATACTTTGACAATTTTCAATCTGGTTTCCGATCGCATCACAGCACAGAGACAGCGCTCATAAAGATAATAAACGATATTCGCTTAAATACCGATAAAGGCAAATTATCAGTGCTGGTCCTACTCGACCTCAGTGCTGCATTTGACACTGTCGATCACAACATACTTCTGGACAGGCTGGAAAACTGGGTGGGGCTTTCTGGGATAGTCCTAAAATGGTTCAGGTCATACCTAGAAGGGAGAGGTTACTATGTGAGTATAGGAGACCATAAGTCTGAGTGGACGTCCATGACATGCGGAGTCCCTCAAGGCTCAATTCTTGCGCCACTCCTGTTCAACCTGTACATGCTCCCAATGAGCCAAATAATGAGAAAGAACCAAATCTCTTACCACAGCTATGCAGACGACACACAGCTCTACTTAGCCCTATCGCCTAACGACTACAGCCCCATTGACTCCCTGTGCCAATGCATTGATGAAGTAAACAATTGGATGTGCCAAAATTTCCTCCAGTTAAACAAAGACAAAACTGAAGTCATTGCGTTTGGAAACAAAGATGAAGTTCTCAAGGTGAATGCATACCTTCACTCTAGGGGTCTAACAACTAAAAATCAAGTCAGGAATCTTGGTGTGTCTCTAGAGTCAGACCTTAGTTTCAGTAGTCATGTCAAAGCAATAACTAAATCAGCATATTATCATCTGAAAAATATTGCAAGAATTAGATGCTTTGTTTCCAGTCAAGACTTAGAGAAACTAGTGCATGCTTTCATCACCAGCAGGGTGGATTACTGTAATGGACTCCTCACTGGCCTTCCCAAAAAGACCATAAGACAGTGTCAGCTCATACAGAACGCTGCTGCCAGGATTCTGAGCAGAACAAGAAAATATGAACACATCACACCAGTCCTCAGGTCTTTACACTGGCTCCCAGTTACATTTAGGATTGACTTTAAAGTATTATTACTGGTATATAAATCATTCAATGGCCTAGGACCTCAATATATTGCAGATATGCTCACTGAATATAAACCCAACAGATCACTCAGATCATTAGGATCACGTCAGCTAGAAATACCAAGGGTTCACTCTAAACAAGGAGAGTCTGCTTTTAGCTACTATGCCAGCCGCAGCTGGAACCAGCTTCCAGAAGAGATCAGATGTGCTCCTACAGTCACATTCAAATCCAGACTGAAAACACATCTGTTTAGCTATGCATTTACTGAATGAGCACTGTACCACTGTATGTGTCCGACTGTTTGAACTGTATTTTAGTTATTTTTTATTCTAAACTGTTTTAATTATTCTTATTTCTGTTGATTGTTTTAATTTCTTTATTCTAAACTGTTTTAATTATTCATATTTCTTTTGATTATTTTAAATTTCTTCTATGTAAAGCACTTTGAATTACCACTGTGTATGAAATGTGCTATATAAATAAACTTGCCTTGCCTTGCCTTGCCTTGCCTCACTCTCACTCTCACTCACTCTCTCACTCACTCTCACTCTCACTCACTCTCACTCACTCTCTCACTCTCACTCTCACTCTCACTCACTCTCTCACTCACTCTCTCACTCTCACTCTCACTCACTCTCACTCTCACTCACTCACTCTCACTCACTCTCACTCACTCTCACTCACTCTCACTCTCACTCACTCTCTCACTCACTCTCTCACTCACTCTCTCACTCTCTCACTCACTCACTCTCACTCTCACTCACTCTCACTCACTCACTCTCACTCTCACTCACTCTCACTCACTCTCTCACTCTCTCACTCACTCTCTCACTCACTCTCTCACTCACTCACTCTCAATTTAATTTAATATTCAGCAATATTATTGATTTCCTGCATTGACAGCATTATATGAGAACTGAACTGAGCTGGACAATGACATCACCGCTTTCTCCAGAGCAGCTATATATATATATATATATATATATATATATATATATATATATATATATATATATATATATATGAACTACATTATAACTTTTTTACAACAAAAATGAACCATCACTGAACTTACTTAAGCTTCAGTATATTACATTTATCTCTGTAAAGCTGCTTTGAAACACTGTGTTGTAAAAAGCGCTGTATAAATGGAGAGCTGACTCTCACACACAGAAGCGCGGGACACTCACCGACCACCGTGAGCTGAGCGCTGGCCGAGTCCTGGTCCAGAGAGGTGTTGGTGACACACGTGTACGTCCCTGCGTCGCTCTCCGTCACGCCTGTGATGGTCAGACTGTCCAAGTGCGCCCGAAACCTGCGATCACACACAACTCAGACTCAAATCCCAATGCTAAAGGTGACTATACCCTTTTCACAAGATGTAATATAAATCTATGTATATATAATATAGTGTATATAAATACTGTAAAGTGTAAAATATGGATGGATTTGCAATGCATTTTGATCTTGAGTCGGTTCTCACAAATACTGGACCATTATTGACGCTGATTGAGAGTGATGTGATGCAGTGAGCCTCACACACACCTGTCGTCCTCGGGCAGCTCTCCTCCGTCTTTGAGCCAGCTGGTGCTGGGAATGAGAGACGGGTCGTGCTTCACTTTACACTCGAACAGAACATCCCTGTTCCTCTGGACCACCCTGTACTCCGGAGGCCTGAGGATCCGCGTCGGCTCTGGGGGAGATGCTGACCATCAGAAACACGCTCTCACACACACACACACACACACACAAGCACACGCACACGCACACGCACACGCACACGCACACACACACACAAGCACACACACACACACACACACACACACACACACACACAGAAGCTGCTGTGTGCTTCACAGTCACCAAGGCGTTGCTATGCGGTGTTCAGGATATTCTGGGGTGTTGCTAGGCGGTGGTCAGGATATTCTGGGGTGTTGGTAGGCGGTGTTCATGTTATTCTGGGGTGTTGCTAGGCGGTGGTCAGGATATTCTGGGGTGTTGCTAGGCGGTGATCAGGATATTCTGGGGTGTTGCTATGAGGTGGTCAGGATATTCTGGGGTGTTGCTAGGCGGTGCTCAGGATATTCTGGGGTGTTGCTAGGCGGTGGTCAGGATATTCTGGGGCGTTGCTATGAGGTGGTCAGGATATTCTGGGGTGTTGCTAGGCGGTGGTCAGGATATTCTGGGGTGTTGCTATGAGGTGGTCAGGATATTCTGGGGTGTTGCTATGCGGTGGTCAGGATATTCTGGGGTGTTGCTAGGCGGTGGTCAGGATATTCTAGGGTGTTGCTAGGCAGGGGTCAGGATATTCTGGGGTGTTGCTAGGCGGTGGGTAAAGATCATTTGTAACACTAATTGCTTCCTCAGACATGCTGATCTGTGGACTGAGAAACTGCCAGCTTGCAGATCCCAGAGTACCTCCCGGCTCCCAGCAGCTCTGAATGTTCCCTAATGCTCTTCAGAGAGGCACTTAACTGGAGCCTGGAGCCTCCAGACATGATGCATGATGGGATACCTGGAGCCATCAACACCAGTATCTGTTCATCTGAACATGCACTAAAACACTCAATATAGAGATGCTTTCTCGTGTTCAGATTATTTACAGCAGGGTTTTCAATCTTTTATATTCCACGGAACAATTTATACTGGGAAAAATGAATATATGTAAAATATTATTTGGAAAAAAGGTATTTTCTGTTCCAATTCATTCATTAATTTGTTCATTTACTTAATTATTTCATTTAATTTAATTTGATTTATTTAATGATTTATATCTTTATATACATATATATGTATATATTATTTATATTTTTTCTTTTCTTTTCTTTTTTCTTTTATTATTATTATTATTATATTACCAATTGTATTTATCTATTTATTTTTAATTATTTATTTATTTAATTTTGTATATTGTATATTTTGTAATTATTTTTTTATTTAAATCGTTGCTGAAGATTTTTTAAATATATATTCTATATTTATTTAAATATATTGGTATTGATTTATTGTTCTACGGAGCCCCGATTCAGAAGTATGGACACTGAGTTGAATGGTCTCTGACCTTTGACCTCCAGGTAGACGTGGTTCTCGGAGATGCCGAGGTTGTTCCTGGCGACGCAGGTGTACTTCCCGGCGTTCACAGCGTGGGACACGTGGATCTCCAGCGTCCCGTTCTTGTGGAACACATAGGGGTCTCCCTCCAACATGCTGGAGCGGCTATCCTTAAACCTGCACACAGGAGACACGGAGTTATGGATATAACTACATCTCTACAGCAATAGTGTCCTGGTTTAAAGCAGCACTGAATGCATGCGGAGAGGACAATCCCATAATGCACTGTGGTTTATGTAAGGGATAATGTACAATCAGCTGGTTGTTATCTCAGAATAAACCCGACAGGGTGATCAGGATCAGGTCTCACACACACACAGACACACACGCACCTGAAAGGGTTTATTCTGAGATAACAACCGGCTGGATGAACATTATCCACTTATTACACGGCTACTTGCACAACAAAATATTGATTTGAGTCTAATGTTCGTTATTATCTCTTTAAACGCAGAGTTCCGTGGAGAAAGACGCTTCAGCGGCGAGATCAAACTAGACGGACATTAAATAGATACGGTATACAGTCATAACACTTATTACACATCATTTCAACACATACATAATTATGGAGATCAGAGATATTGATTTCAAATTGAACTGTTTTAAAACCGTACCTGTTTGTATCTTATAATCCAACAGTGTACAAAACAATAGCCACAAAATGGCAGCAGTGTTTGTGTGAAAGGAGAGAGGGAGTCCATGAGTGTAATAAATATAGCTAGTTAACGTGTGTATCTGCAGCTGTGGGAACTAGAGCAGAGCTGGACACCCGGATGCCGCAACACTACTGACTCTGTGATTGGTGGATTGGTGGAGGGTGGAGTATCACTACTGACTCTGTGATTGGTGGATCGGTGGAGGGTGGAGCATCACTACTGACTCTGTGATTGGTGGATCGGTGGAGGGTGGAGCATCACTACTGACTCTGTGATTGGTGGATCGGTGGAGGGTGGAGCATCACTACTGACTCTGTGATTGGTGGATCGGTGGAGGGTGGAGCATCACTACTGACTCTGTGATTGGTGGATCGGTGGAGGGTGGAGCATCACTACTGACTCTGTGATTGGTGGATTGGTGGAGGGTGGAGCATCACTACTGACTCTGTGATTGGTGGATCGGTGGAGGGTGGAGCATCACTACTGACTCTGTGATTGGTGGATCGGTGGAGGGTGGAGCATCACTACTGACTCTGTGATTGGTGGATCGGTGGAGGGTGGAGCATCACTACTGACTCTGTGATTGGTGGATCGGTGGAGGGTGGAGCATCACTACTGACTCTGTGATTGGTGGATCGGTGGAGGGTGGAGCATCACTACTGACTCTGTGATTGGTGGATCGGTGGAGGGTGGAGCATCACTACTGACTCTGTGATTGGTGGATTGGTGGAGGGTGGAGCATCACTACTGACTCCGTGATTGGTGGATTGGTGGAGGGTGGAGCAACACTACTGACTCCGTGATTGGTGGATTGGTGGAGGGTGGAGCATCACTACTGACTCTGTGATTGGTGGATCGGTGGAGGGTGGAGCATCAGTCCAAAACACAACATGACAACATCAACATCAGTTGAGGGCTGCAACTTCACTTTTTAAATGACAATATCCTGGCCGGAATACTGTTGTCAGTGATATAAGTATTTGAAATGAACATGATTTCTTAATGTCTAGTGACATATCAGGGCCATTTTATGATTGGTTGAAAATAAATTTCTTACATACGGCTCCTTTAACAGCTGAGAATGAAAGGGGACCCACAATGCACTGCAGCAGAATCCGGTCTCTAATGAAGCCCAATTAAAATGTCAGAGTGTGAGTGTTTGATGAGGAGTGTGTGTCTGAGTGTGAGTGTTTGATGAGGAGTGTGTGTCTGAGTGTGAGTGTTTGATGAGGAGTGTGTGTCCGAGTGTGAGTGTTTGATGAGGAGTGTGTGTCCGAGTGTGAGTGTTTGATGAGGAGTGTGTGTCCGAGTGTGAGTGTTTGATGAGGAGTGTGTGTCCGAGTGTGAGTGTTTGATGAGGAGTGTGTGTCCGAGTGTGAGTGTTTGATGAGGAGTGTTTGATGAGGAGTGTGTGTCCGAGTGTGAGTGTTTGATGAGGAGTGTTTGATGAGGAGTGTGTGTCCGAGTGTGAGTGTTTGATGAGGAGTGTGTGTCCGAGTGTGAGTGTTTGATGAGGAGTGTGTGTCCGAGTGTGAGTGTTTGATGAGGAGTGTGTGTCCGAGTGTGAGTGTTTGATGAGGAGTGTGTGAGTCTCACCATGTGACGGCCGGGACGGGCGAGCCGAAGCACAAGCACTCCAGCAGCGCGGGCCGGTTCTCGATCACCTGGTATACTTTATTAGGGGCCGTCAGAACTCTGGGCGGCTCCGCTGGAACACACAGGTCACATAATCATCACACCCACTGATGACACGCTAACAGACGTCAGTGTGTGTGTGTGTGTGTGTGTGTGTGTGTGTGTGTGTGTGTGTGTTTGTGTGTGGGCTCGTCAGTGTGTGTGTGTGTGTGTGTGTGTGTGTGTGTGTTTGATGATGTCAGCTCATCAGTGTGTGGTCAGTGTGTGTGATGTTGTCGGCTCGTCAGTGTGTGTGTGTGGTCAGTGTGTGTGTGATGTTGTGGGCTCGTCAGTGTGTGTGTGTGTGTGTGTGTGTGTGTGTGTGTGTGTGTGATGTTGTGGGCTCGTCAGTGTGTGTGTGATGTTGTCGGCTCATCAGTGTGTGTGTGTGTGTGGGCTCATCTGTGTGTGTGTGTGTGTGTGTGTGTGGGCTCATCTGTGTGTGTGTGTGTGTGTGGGCTCACCCAGCACGTTGACAAAGGCGTTGGCCAGTAAGTACCCGTGTTGATTGGAGGCGTTACACTGGTAAACGGCGCTGGAGCCCGTCTGGACCTCGGAGAAGATGATGCTGTCGTCCTCCACCTTCCGGCTCGGGTCTTTAGGAGCGTCTGTCAGCAACAACAACACAACGTCAGTCAGAGGTCAGAGGTCAGGGGTCAGGGGTCAGCTGGGACGGACAGTAACTGACCCTCGATGGGCAGGCCGTTCATGGACCAGTGGATGTGTGGTTTGGGGTGTCCTCGGGCCCGGCAGGTGATGACGCCCGTCTCCAGCGGAGCCAGAACCAGATTCCTGGGAGCGCTGATCCAGTACGGAGCCGCTGCCGAGAGACAACAGCGTTAGTGCTCTATCTACAACACTAAACATTTACACTAACATCTGAACCTACAGATAACCTCCACAGCAGCCAGTCAAACATCAGACCCAAGAGATTTTTCTCCAAGTTTTATAATGGCAGTGAATGGCTATTTCTGATTTGAAGTCCATAAAAGTGCATCTGTCCATCATAAAAGTGCATCTAAGGAGAGAACAGAAACAGCGATCCACTGCCATTATAAAGCTTGGAAGAGCCAGGGCATTTTTTATATAACTCTGATTGTATTCGTCTGAAAGAATAATGTCATATACACCTAGGATGGCTTGAGGGAGAGTAAATCATGGGCTAATTTAGATTTTTGGGTGAACTCTCCCTTTAATGTAAGTGAGTAATGCCTCAGGATTGCTCCATCCAAGAGTGTGTGTTTGTCCCACCTTTGACGGAGACTCTGATGGTGTGGTGAACGGAGCCGAGCCGGTTCCTGGCAGTGCAGCGGTACTCCCCGGCGTCTGCCTCCGACACGTCCGAGATCCGCAGGGTCTTGTTGAAGTTCATCAGTGCAGCCCTGCGGCCGGGGATCTCCCCGCTGAGCTTCGTCCAGGACACCGCAGGAGTGGGCCTGGGCGGGAACACCAGAACGTTACACACACACACACACCAGAGTTACTGTGGAGCTGTGCTGATCTGAACTCACAGGCCGTCTGCGATGCACTCCAGCTCCAGAACCTCTCCTCGCAGGACCATCTGGGAGCTGTGCGCGCCGCTGGGAACCAGGAACACCGGCGCGCGCTCGTCCACCGGCGTATCTGGAACAACACGCTCTCAGTGAGATCCTGCTTCATGACCATAATCATCAACTAGGGCTGGGAATGGAAAATCTGAATACTTGGGGTCAGAAATCGGATACTTAATTTAAATTTCGATTCCTCTTCTCGATTCCTTTGTGAGCAATATTACTTTAAACCCTTCAAGCGTGAGACTGTTTTCAGTGTGTGACAGTTTACGGGATCCATGCAACTCTTAAAGTGACAGCAGCCTAATATTCCAGCTGAAGTCTCTATAATAACACTAATCAAACAACAAAAGACTCGTTCTTGACTGAATAACTTTTGTAACT
This sequence comes from Semotilus atromaculatus, assembly GCA_031834385.1. Lineage (NCBI taxonomy): Eukaryota > Metazoa > Chordata > Actinopteri > Cypriniformes > Leuciscidae > Semotilus > Semotilus atromaculatus. The sequence goes on from JAULUF010000081.1 coordinate 291,460, forward strand.
ATATTTGAAATGTATATTTTATTTATAAAGTGTAGCGTTAACTTACATTGCTTTGATTACAGTGTCTGTACCTGAATACCTGAAAATTTTAAAGGGGTCATGACATGGTTTTTTGTTTTATTATGTTCCCTTAGGTGCAATTATAGTATTACTATAGTTTTTTGTACAAAAAAACTTTAAAAATGTAGTGATTTATGACCTTTTCCCACCCTGTTTCTCACCTCTGATTCAAACAGTCTGTTTTGGGGGCGTTTCCCCTTTAAGAGTTCAGTGTTAATGCCCACTGTTATGATTGGCAAACGTCAGTGCTGCTTATGCATAAATTATTAACGTTAATAATTTTGTGTCACATGTAGGCTACACAATGCACCACCACGTGAAACTTCGGTCTTCCGATCTTTTTACCAATTCTTTTTGTCAATTCTCAATTGATTTTGATTCATATGCGCGAGAGAGGGAGAGAGAGAGAGAGGGAGAGAGAGAGGGAGAGAGAGAGAGAGAGAGAGAGAGGGAGAGAGAGCAAGATAGTTTGAAGGCACGCGCGCACCAGGGTCTCTCTCTCTCTCTCTCTCTCTCTCTGCTCGTTCTTTCAGTAACATGCCCTGTCACACTCATCTGATCACCGTTCAAATAAAGCTTTGGCGCGCTGCATATGCTGCAAATAAACTGCATCCGACTGCTTTCCCTGACGTCTGGATCGTTCGGCAGCGTATTCAAACATGTTGTTGGTCCACAGCAGGAACAACACATCTGCATGGCATCGCAGTCATCTTGTAAACAGACCCACTCGCTGCACGACAACGCATGCGATGATGCGAAATGAGGCGTAGTTGTCTTGCGCTGGAGGCGGTCATATGCAAACGACTGGTACGTCACTTCGTACCATGGATCCACAACGAGCTGTATTTAGAGCTTGATTAAATAAATTGTTTGATTATAATGGGGATGACGTCTTAAGCTATGAAACTTGCAGGAAGTTTTAATAGTACATAGATCTCTTAAATACCAAAAGATCAAGGCAAATTTGGTTTCTCATGTCATGACCCCTTTAAAACACTTTATTATTTCAATCGTATCTTAGTTCAGTTCTTGTGATTGCTAATTTTTAATTTTGTCTTTTTTAATTACTAAGTGTTTACTTGTCTTTAATAATGCTTAAAATGTATATTAGTTAGGCTAGTTTAGCCTGTTGATTTTTGTATCTAAGTTTTTTTTACCTTATTGGAATCGAAATTAGGAATGGATAAGAATCGGAATCGATAAGCAAAATCGGAATCGTTAAAAATCAAACGATACCCAACCCTAATATCAGCAGACATCAGGAAGATGAAGAGAGTTCAGAAAGAGATGATGAGGAACGACAGGATCATTGTGTCTAAAGCAGAAGATCTGAGATCTGTTAGTCAGTAAACAGGGCTTTAATGGAAGACGCTCCGGAACGAGGGAGTACAGCGGAGGTTAGAGGTCACTGGGTGTGGGTTAGACCAGAGTCACTAGGGGGCGCCGTCACTCACCACTAAACAAATCAGTGTCATTGAAATAATCTGCCATTGTGTCATTGAGTGAATCCACTGAAACACAACAAAACAACAAAACAAATCAAACACATGCAAAGCAACTGCAGGAATATGGAGACTCTCACAGCTGCGGCCTATGGCATTTGCGACTCAAGAGCTCTTTGTCTCGCTCAGAGAGCAGACAGTGCATTAAAGTGATGAATGGATGTTCGGGGGTTTTATTGACGCTCAAACCAACCCAAAACTACAATAGTGCTCATTGAGAGGCACATGACGAGGGGAAGCGGCGTCCCACAGATCTGCGACTCACGGTCGATGACGTGGACGGTGATGGGCTGCTTCTGCTGGATGGTCTGCGTGTGTGGGAACCGGGCGTAGCAGATGTAGTTGTTCCTGGAGTCCTCCATCAGGACGTTGGAGAAGTACAGGTCTCCGTTCAGGCCCTGAGACACTCGCCGGCTCTGTGGCAGACGCTGGAAATCTGCGCACACACACACACGCGGTTAGAGTCGTAGAGAAAGGGAAGCTGCACTCGTCTTCTCTCTCTATTGTGTCATATATTGAGTGAAACGCTTCTGGAACAAGAACACATGTGGGCGGGGCTTGATTGTGTCCGTGGGGAATTGATTGGATGGTTGTGATTTGCTATTAGCTGATCTCATGTGAGTGACAGGTCATAGCCCCGGCCTCGCCTTGATTCTGTGCAACATTTGTTAATTGGATGTTGGGATGTAGGCGCGGCTCTATGCAAATTAGCGTGAGCTTGCAGGGGCGGAGTTATTTGTCCATGATGAATTGATTGGATGGTGGTGGTTTGCTATTGGCTGATCTCATGTGAGTGACAGGTTGCCCCGCCCTCGCCTTAATTCTTTGTATCAGATGTTAATTGGATGTTGGGATGTAGGCGTGGCTCTATGCAAATGAGCGTGAGCTTGCAGGGGAACAGTTATTTGTCTGTGGGGAATTGATTGGATGGTTGTGGTTTGCTATTGGTGGATCTCTTGTGAGTGACAGGTTGCCCCGTCCTAGCCTTGATACTGTGCATCGTTTGTTGATTGGATGTTGGGATGTGGGTGTGGCTCTGTATGCAGATGAGCATGAGCTTGAAGGGGCGGAGTTTAATCACACTAAATGATCGGAGAAGATCCATTTGATTAAACATTATTTGATTAAACAATTGTTTATAGTTAACATGTGTTCAGAAAACAGATTTAACGAGGACACTTACTGTTGTCCATCCAGAACACGATGGGGGGCGGGAGGCCGGCGGGGGGGCGGCAGTGCAGGATTAACGACTGTCCCTCCTGCGCAATGATCGGACTGAACCTCTCTTTAGACCACAGAGGAGATCCTACAGGAAGAGGAAGCAGCCGTGATCACATGACTCAACACGAGCGTGAGCGTGACGGACAGGTGAAACGTGATGCAGGAGAGAGATCTAAACACTGATGAGGTCACTATGAGGTCAGTCTGCAGGATTGGGCCGCCACATGCATTACAGCCAAACATTCCCATTTACCTCCGAGTATCAGATCTCTGATGACGCTGAAAATGTCTTACGACACACAAAACAACGAGAGTGAGAGGGTTAAACGCGGCTGCGTGAGAGATGAGAAAGCAGCGAGTGATCTGATTGGTGGAGCTGACGTACTGGACTGGCGGATGATGATGTGGTTGGAGAGGGCGGAGCCGAGCTGGTTGTGGGCGGTGCACTGATACACGCCCTCGTAGGCGTCGGCCTTCTCTCCTCCGATGACGTCGATCACCAGCGTTCCTGAATGAGGCTTCATCGTGACTTTGGGATCTTTATCGATGTCGAAATGCGTCCCGTTCCTGGTCCACGAGAAGCTGTGGGCGATCACAACAAGTTTATTTTATTTTTTTATCTATCCATCATAAAAGTGCATCTATCCATGATAAAAGAGTGTTTCTCGTCTCGTCTCAGAGTGTTTCTTGTCTCGGAGTGTGTGTGAGTCTCGTCTCGGAGTGTTTGTTCGTCTCGTCTCGGAGTGTTTGTTCGTCTCGTCTCGGAGTGTGTGTGAGTCTCGTCTCGTCTCGGAGTGTGTGTGAGTCTCGTCTCGGAGTGTGTGTGAGTCTCGTCTCGGAGTGTTTGTTCGTCTCGTCTCGGAGTGTTTGTTCGTCTCGTCTCGGAGTGTGTGTGAGTCTCGTCTCGTCTCGGAGTGTGTGTGAGTCTCGTCTCGGAGTGTGTGTGAGTCTCGTCTCGGAGTGTTTGTTCGTCTCGTCTCGGAGTGTTTGTTCGTCTCGTCTCGGAGTGTGTGTGAGTCTCGTCTCGTCTCGGAGTGTGTGTGAGTCTCGTCTCGTCTCGGAGTGTGTGTGAGTCTCGTCTCGTCTCCGAGTGTGTGTGAGTCTCGTCTCGTCTCCGAGTGTGTGTGAGTCTCGTCTCGTCTCGGAGTGTGTGTGTGAGTCTCGTCTCGTCTCGGAGTGTGTGTGAGTCTCGTCTCGTCTTGGAGTGTGTGTGAGTCTCGTCTCGTCTCGGAGTGTGTGTGAGTCTCGTCTCGTCTCGGAGTGTGTGTGAGTCTCGTCTCGTCTCGGAGTGTGTGTGAGTCTCGTCTCGTCTCGGAGTGTGTGTGAGTCTCGTCTCGGAGTGTGTGTGAGTCTCGTCTCGTCTCGTAATGTGTGTGAGTCTCGTCTCGTCTCGGAGTGTGTGTGAGTCTCGTCTCGTCTCGGAGTGTGTGTGAGTCTCGTCTCGTCTTGGAGTGTGTGTGAGTCTCGTCTCGTCTCGGAGTGTGTGTGAGTCTCGTCTCGTCTTGGAGTGTGTGTGAGTCTCGTCTCGTCTTGGAGTGTGCGTCTCGTCTCGGAGTGTGTGTGTGAGTCTCGTCTCGTCTTGGAGTGTGTGTGAGTCTCGTCTCGTCTCGGAGTGTGTGTGAGTCTCGTCTCGTCTCGGAGTGTGTGTGAGTCTCGTCTCGTCTCGGAGTGTGTGTGAGTCTCGTCTCGTCTCGTAATGTGTGTGAGTCTCGTCTCGTCTCGGAGTATGTGTGAGTCTCGTCTCGTCTCGGAGTGTGTGTGAGTCTCGTCTCGTCTCGGAGTGTGTGTGAGTCTCTCTCGGAGTGTGTGTGAGTCTCGTCTCGTCTCGTAATGTGTGTGAGTCTCGTCTCGTCTCGGAGTGTGTGTGAGTCTCGTCTCGTCTTGGAGTGTGTGTAGTCTCGTCTCGTCTCGGAGTGTGTGTGAGTCTCTCTCGGAGTGTGTGTGAGTCTCGTCTCGTCTTGGAGTGTGTGTGAGTCTCTCTCGGAGTGTGTGTGTGTGTGTGTGTCTCACCCGGGGTGCGGCTTCCCTTTGGCCTCGCAGTGGATGACGATGTTCTCGCGCGGGTCCACGATATACTCCTTCGGCGACTGATGGGTGATTGTGGGCGGCTGCGGCACTGCGGGTCACATGACACGTGTTAGATACAGCCAATCAGAGAACACACACACACACAGCAGGATCTCTCGACATGCAAAAAATCTACTGCATCACATGCACTGAAACGCTTCTGTGACTGAGGTAACCCCACTGAAGCAGCAGTAGTGCAGCCACAGCATGCAAACACCGCAACACAAGATCATCAGCAACAGACCACAGTGAAGGAGAAGCCAAAGCACAGCACACCGGAGAACTTACATCCTTCCAGGAGTTTAGCTAGAGGATCACAGACAGACGTGAGAGAGCGTCAGAACACGAGCACCATCAGATCAGACTCATCACATCGGCCGAGAGCTGTCTCTGATTGGCTGATGAGGGACTCTTATTTTGACACCATTAGTCTACAGTATTAGTCTAACAGTTCTGTCTTATGAAGGATTAGACACAACCGTTATACAAAGAAAGTACATGTTTCAGTGTTTCATTGTGTCTCAGATGTTTCTCCTCTAACCAAGAACTAAAACAGAAACAACAAGTCTCTGTCTGTCAGGAATAGGCATGCAGATTCAAAAGATAGTTAATACGCAGTAATATTGAGTAATACTCTCTATCTGACTGCCCTGAAATTGGACTAGAGCAGAAGTTGAACAGACTTAATATCTTCAGTGTTTGTTCTTCTCCAGTAAATGCATCTTGATGTAAGAATGTTTAGATGTTTGTGTCCTTTTACACACACACACACACACACACACACGATCACATTCACATTCTCACAGACACACAAACACACACACACACACACTCTTTCACTGAAGCTCTTTGAAGAATCAATGGTTGTTAATGAGGAATTGTGGGATACATACGGTCCAGAGGAACCTCCAGCGCCGAGATCATGTGACCCAGCAGCAGCAGCAGAGCCAATCGGCCGTCCCTCGGCCTGTCCATCACGCCGTGTGACCAATGTGGCGCCTCGGAGTGAGTTTAGCCCCGCCCTCGAGCCGATACGACACACTGATAGACAGAGAGAGAGAGAGTTACTGCCTGATCATCACACACACACACACACACACACACACACAGCTCTGACAAACCCTGGGAAGCAGGATTTATAGACACACACACACACACACACACACAGCTCTGACAAACCCTGGGAAGCAGGATTTATAGACACACACACACACACACACACACAGCCAGTGCAAACGCTGCTTCAGGCAGCAGAGAACCCCTGGTTTCCATGGTTACTGAGACACTTTTCTCTTCACACTCTCACAGATGTTGGGATGCACACCTGTCAATCAACTCTCCACCCGAGACGTATGATGTCATCAGGTGTTCAGACCATGTGATGCTTAATCGGTCTACTGGATATGATTGATTCACTGGATCATGTGACTCACAGTGGTATTCATTCTCCACACACACACACCTGTGATGCTGACACTGAACAAACTCACGGAAACACAGGTGCGACTGCCAAACATGCTCAGAAATGCAAATGTATTTGAACATGTCAGTGATGCCAATGAAAACAAATAAAACATTATTAAACACAGATTATCCCACAAAACGCTGGAAATGCAGGATTCAACAGAATCAAGTCAAGTGACTCAGATAAAACACAGCAATGTGTGTGTGTGTGGACTTGTGTGTGTGTGTGAGTATGAGTATGAGTATGAGTATGAGTATGAGTGTGAGTGTGAGTGTGAGTATGTGTGAGTGAGTGTGTGTGTGTGTGTGTGTGTGGGGGGGGGGCTTGTGTGTGTGTGAGTATGAGTGTGATTGTGAGTGAGTGTGTGTGTGTGTGTGTGTGTGTGTGTGTGTGTGGGCTTGTGTGTGTGAGTATGAGTATGAGTATGAGTGTGAGTGTGTGTGTGTGTGTGTGTGAGTGTGTGTGTGTGTGTGTGTGTGTGTGTGTGTGTGAGTGTGAGTGAGGGTGAGTGTGAGTGAGGGTGTATGTGTGTGGGGGGGGGGGGGCTTGTGTGTGTGTGAGTATGAGTATGAGAGTGATTGTGTGTGTGTGTGTGTGTGTGTGTCACTGATGAAGGCCCTCGAGGAGAGGAACATATGATGGTAATCAGGGTAATTAAACAGCCGCTCATTAAATCTGTTTCATCTGAACCATCATGTGACTGTAGAGTGATGCGGCTCAATACATCATCACTGCGACACTCGTTACACTCCTCTGATCTTTACATGTGTTCATAATTACAGCCTATACTTGTAGAGTTATTACAGCTGCTCATAATCACTGCCATATCGACGAAACCAACAGACGAGCGGCAGATCATAAACATCAATCAAACACATCGAGCTGAAACAACACGAACAACACACACACACATTCATTTTTGTGTTTCAATCATAAAATCACTATAATTCTTGGTTTTTCAATGGAATATTACAGTGTTTACTTGAATGAGAATAAGTTCCTCTTGCAGCATCTCTTCTCTGATGATGTGGGCGGGGCTATGACCTGTCACACACATGAGATCAGCCAATAGCAAACCACAACCATCCAATCAATTACCCACAGACACAATCAAGCCCCGCCCACATGTGTTCTGGACTCATCCCACCATTCATATGTTAAACAGACGGATTATTTGCATACTCACACACGCACACACACACACACACACACACACACACACACACACTAGCACTCGCACACGCACACGCACACTCACACACACACACACACACACACACTCACACTCACAGTGTTTATCTGGATCTGAGAGTCACACAGGGATGAAGCGCACAGACCATAATATCCTCCATAATATCCTCTTATTCCCAGCTTTAGTATCAGAGTACGAGCAGAACTGGAGCGTCGGAGTTTCGAACACAAAGACATTCCTCCAGCATACGTTTCCCAGAAGCCCCGCATCAGCTTTTATAATTGTAGAGGCGGTATGCAAATAATCTGTGTTTAACATATGAATGGTGGATGAGTCCAGCTTTGAACACAGTCCACTGGATAACACAACAGTGTGTGTGAGCTGTTCAGAGATCAGCCTTATCCTCCCGACACGCTCTCCGCTCGCAGAAGACACAATCATATCTGTACATAATTAATGTTTTTGAAAGCAGATGATCTGATAAAAGCCATACTGTAAAAAATTTTATGATCAAACATATAGTTTTACATTACTTCAACTAATCAAAAGAAGTTTTTTAGTTATATAAAACTCAACTCGTGCGTGAGGTAAAAGGACACAAGCTGTTGAAGCTCCGCCCCCTGTGCCGGGAGCAGTGGCTCATTTGCATTTAAAGCGAAAGACACAAAAATTTTGTGTTTTTGCTCACCCTCAAAAAGTGACAATTTTAACATGCTATATAAAAATATCTGTATGGGTATTTTGAGCTAAACCTTCACACACACATTCTGGGGACATCAGAGACTTATTTTACATCTTCTGAAAAGGGCATTATAGGACCCCTTTAAGTTACTCTTGTGTTTTTGTCTCTTCTGACTCGAGTACACTTGCTTTTGTCGTCCTGCTCGTTTCTGAAGTTTTTCTATGCGATGGAAAGCAAATGTTTACACAGCGATTCATTCCCTGTGAACTCAATTAACATTCCCTGTCTTTCTCACACTTACACACACACACACACACAGATCCGGGATCCTCTGAGATGCTAATGTCTGGCA
>JAULUF010000081.1:305000-307500 GCA_031834385.1 Semotilus atromaculatus
ACACACACACACACACGCACACGCACACGCACACGCACACTTACACACACACACTTACACACATCCACACGCACACACACACACAAATTTCATGGCAAATCAAATTGTTTTCAGTGCATTTAAAGCATCAAGTTACTAAAATGACTTGAATGTAATCATGTTTTTGAAGTCATGCTCTTACTGAGACGCTGAAGAGTAAGAGCTTCACAACATCAGAGCTGCGCACACACACACACAACACTCACACACACACACACACACACACACACACAGACGCACACACACACGCACACACACACACACACACACACACACACGCACACACGTCTCAGACTGAAATGCCACTGAACTCACCAGAGAAGATCTGTGTGTGTTCTGTCAGATGAACCTGAAACACACAAACACACACATTCAGTGCTGGAAATCCCCGATCATGAGCGACAGCATCAGAGCAGAGAGAGAGTGTCGAGCTAGAGAGATAAAACTCCTCCAGAATCTACAAGACATTCACACATCGCCCGCCAGACAACACAATCACTTCTACTGATCATGCAGTTGTCCATATCCTCAACCCTAACGCATCAGTGACGGCTTCAGGAGGAGGTGTGCATGATCAACGCCACAGAAGAGCCAGACTGATGATCAAACAATGGGCATTATTCCTGAAGCTTCACACAAACAACAAACACACATCAGAGACTTACACACTGAAATACCACATGTCCAGCATGTAGTCCTCAACAACACACAGCCTGATCAATGCAACACTTTACCTTCAGCAGCGACAGTCACATACTGAAGCCTCCGGTGAGAGTGTGTGTGTGTGAAAGAGAGAGAGAGAGAGAGAGTGTGTGTGTGTGTGTGTGTGTGTGTGTGTGTGTGTGTGTGTGTGAGTGTGTGTGTGTGTGTGTGTGTGTGAGAGAGAGAGCTCCAGCGCCCCGCCCCTCACCGCAGGATTAAATCTATCTTTTGTCTTTGACTCAATGGAGGTTAAACATTTCCTGCCTCGTGTGCAACAGTGTGTGTGTGTGTGTGTGCGTGTGTGTGTCACTGCTATACATCACTGACATTCTGATATGTACTCTCATAAAGTTACGCACAAGTGTCATTCCTGTAGCTCAACATGCAGGGGATCCATCAACTGAAATAAAAATGCAGTGCAAGAACAGCACAAATAATAATACCAATAATAAACATTATTTCATAAAGAGCCTTTAAACAGATTCTCAAAAAGAACATTTGAACAAAAGTAATACGATCAAGCATTTAAATCAAACTTTGGATAAAAGTGGCAAATGCATAAAAAGTGTCAAATAAAGTAGCAAACATTTAACTATATATCAATACAATATATATTACAGCTAAAAAACAAACTATATAACCTATAAGGTCGTTGGGGAAGTCTGTGCGTCTCTTATACGCTTGTGTCCGTGACAATGGAGGCGCTCTCCCTTTCAGAGCTGCTATTCTCCCGCCATAATGCCTCTCGCTCACAAAGAGCTGGAACACGATCCGCTCCGAGAGCTCTGCACCACGGCTCTACATCTGCTGACTTACTCTCACACACCTCACTCTCACACACACCTCACTCTCACACATACCTCACTCTCACTCTCACACACCTCACTCTCACACACACCTCACTCTCACACACCTCACTCTCACACACACCTCACTCTCACACATACCTCACTCTCACACACCTCACTCTCACACACACCTCACTCTCACACACCTCACTCTCACACACCTCACTCTCACACACACCTCACTCTCACACACCTCACTCTCTCACACACCTCACTCTCACACACACCTCACTCTCACACACCTCACTCTCACACACACCTCACTCTCACACACCTCACTCTCACACATACCTCACTCTCACTCTCACACACCTCACTCTCACACATACCTCACTCTCACACACCTCACTCTCACACACACCTCACTCTCACACATAGGCCTACCTCACTCTCACTCTCACACACCTCACTCTCACACACCTCACTCTCACACACACCTCACTCTCACACACCTCACTCTCACACACACCTCACTCTCACACACACACCTCACTCTCACACACACCTCACTCTCACACACCTTACTCTCACACACACCTCACTCTCACATAACTCACTCTCACACACCTCACTCTCAATCACACACCTCTCTCTCACACACACTCACTCTCACACACACACTCACTCTCACACACCTCACTCTCACACACCTCTCTCTCACACACCTCACTCTCACACACCTCACTCTCACACACCTCGCTCTCACACACCTCACTCTCACACACCTCACTCTCACACACACCTCACACCTAAAAAAAAAGAAACAACTAGCATCCATAAGACATGAAAAAGGTAAAAAAAAGACTCCATTGTTCATATTTTACAAGCAAGAAATGAAGCAGGCCCTTGATAAAAAATTATTACTCTCACACACCTCACTCACTCTCACACACCTCACTCACTCTCACACA
>JAULUF010000081.1:312500-330000 GCA_031834385.1 Semotilus atromaculatus
TAAGAATCATTTTTAATGATTCAGTAAGTCAACTGGGCCGATTTAGTGAGTCATCTGAGCTGATTCAATGAGTCATCTGAACTGGTTCAAGAGTAATCTGAGCTGATTCAATGAGTGAGTGAGTCATCTGAGCTGGTTCAATGAGTCATCTGAGCTGATTCATTCCATCGATTCATTGGTAAATTTGATTGTCACGCTGTGCCTCATGTTATTTTCCGTGTTCAGTCAGCGTGGACAGCGCAAACACATGCTGTGAATATTATATTTTGCAGAGGCTCATATTTCCTGATTAGTGCAGGCCAATCAGAGCAGGAGACTCGATAAGAAACACTACTAGCAGACTGAGCTCGAGAGCTGTTCACTGTAAGCCCTGCTCAAGAACACAAGGTAAAACAAACAGACATCGAGTGAAGAGCTGAGAATGAGCCTTTCAGCCCGTGTGTCTGTGACTGACAGCTGTCAGGGATCAATCAACATCAGACGCCTGTTATTAGTCTGTACTGATGATGGTCGAATCACCAACCAGACCTTACAATTCCACACATCACAATAAAATATCACATTCCAGCCGCACTTATTCAGCGTGTGACATCGTCTGGTCAATCACTACATGACTATGTTTATTAGGCCTTGTCCACACGAATACGCTTTCGTTTGAAAACGCATCTTTTTCTCTGCGGTTTGGCCTTCCGTCACACTGAGACGGCGTTTTTACTAATGAAAACAAAGCTTTTTAAAAACGTGGATACATTAGAAAAAGCCGTTCTCGAGTTCTAGTGTGGACTGTGAAGCTTGAGGTATTGTGCCTATATGTGCTGTTCACTTTCACACTTGTTAGCGTTAGGGTTAGCGTTAAGAATTGCACGATAGCTTTATTATTTATTTTTCCGTCTGTATGATCTCAGTGAGGGGAATTTAGTGTTTTCAGGAGAAACCTAAACACACTAGTGTGGACGGAGAGCGTTTTTAAACGACAACTCAAATGTTTTCAATGTTTTCAAATGTATCCGGATTAATGTAGACGTAGCCTTAGTAAATCCTTCCTCTGTTTCCAGAAATATTCCTGGACCGAACGTCTATCAGAACTAATCAGGAATGTTTTTGAATGCGCTTCACATGCCAAAAGCCAAGAATCTGCTTCCTCTTCACGCTTAATACGGTCCAGCTCGACCAATCAGCAGGAGCCACTCTCACAGCCAGCCAATCAGCAGGAGCCACTCTCACAGCCAGCCAATCAGCAGAGGACAGGAAGTACAATGATGCGAGCTGAAACACAGCGTCAGGCTCTTTCTCATGATAAGCAGCCGTCATGTCACGCCGGGCTTCAGTCTCTGCTTTACGGCACGCTGAAATGCTTTGTGCCATTGATGGGAGACTTTGACCGTGACATGAGCAGGAGGAGGTCCATGACCTCTGACCCCCGGACCCCACACTCTCGGCCCCCAACAATACAGATCCCAGCATGCCGAGCGTCTGCTTCTGATCGCTCCGGCTCACACTCATCCAGATACACTTGTGTGTGTCGGGGGCAACTCATTACAAGTAACGTTACGTGATAAGATTACTTTGATATAATGTAATAGAAACTAAACATTTTACATATTCTTAATTAGGTTTTTATACGTGAAAATATGTTAGATATATGGGGTTTTTCACAGGAGCATGATCACATCTAGGGCTCTATCTTGCACCCGGCGCAAATGCCTTTGTACACTGACGCATGTATCATTCCTATTTTGCACCCGCGCAAAGCGGACTTTTCCCTCCACAGACGCACGTCTGCAAACTAGAGAATGAACTTGCGCTCCCTGGGCGGGTCGGCGCTAACAGGAGGCGTGTTTCGGCGCAAACAATCCCTGGTGCTATTTTGCATTTCCAGAAAACAATTGCGCCACTGACCAGAAAAAACCTCGTCTAAAGTCAGTGGCGCGTTGCGCGTACATTCAGATGCTATTTTAAGCGCGCATGCTTGACCATAACACAGAGTGTGAACAACGCGCATACACTGTAGATGATTCTCTCATCGACACAGATGCTTTTTCCTTTTTTACAAATTATACATTATTATAAGGAAAAATATTAAAACATGAGGGAAATCATTGTTGTGTCCATGACGATGGGAAAAATAGGCATAAAGCTTATATTTACCCAAATTATTATATTCATGTATAACCGAAGCTAATTTGTGTGTGTTTGTCCCCAATGTCACTGCTCTTTCTTTTACGGCCCTGACGAGAACATCGATCTCCTCGGCTGTGAACCGATTCTGAAGCGCTCCTGGTAAATGTGCCGTTATAATAGTATTGCGCCATGGAACAAGCGCATCTCGTTCATCATGCTCTTAAAGGGAATGTGATATGACGCTCTGATTGGTTTATTTCACGTTACGCCCAAACCACACCTATGAATAATGAAGCTACTTCAGACCAACCCCTTTTAGATTTGCGCCAGGCGCAAGAGGCATTTATCCCGCCGGTAAAATAGCAACAGCGCCGAGACCCGCCCACAAAGATACTTGCGCTTCGCGCTTGACACTTGCTTTTCAGATCGTTAAAATAGGGCCCCGAGTGTGTGTTTATCTGCGTATATTTATATGCGACTCGAATTAAATCTGTCAATGATTACACTGCTTCTTTAACTCTTTCTGTTTGAGTTTCATCAGCTCACCATGGCAACAGCCACACACACACACACACACACACACACACACACACACACACACACACACACACTGTAAGAGACTCTTGACACGCTGACATCATCAATGTGAGACACATATTTCACTGTCAGAGGAACAACTGTGGCTCAGCATGAGTGTCTACGGCGAGCGCTCAGAGACATTCCATCATTTCCTCTATTCTCCATGAACAAAGCGCCGACCATAAACGCCCGGAGAGACGAGCCTAAATCAGCTCACGCTTTCATCAGTCAGACCGCTGTAAACGTCCCGGAGACGAGCCTAAATCAGCTCACGCCTTCATCAGTCAGACCGCTGTAAAAACACTCCAGCACAAAAGGTGTAGAACAAGCCAGATTTCCACTGAATCGCTTAACCTTGCATGACTTCAATCGCTCTTTAGCTTCTGCTTCTCCTGATGATTATCATGCAAATGAAGCCTGGAGAATCTGTAACTAGTGTTTCAAAGGATTCCTCCAGCCTGATTACACAAACTAACAGCGATCTGAACGCCTCGGCCTGTAAATCTGCTCTTTATGTGACAGACTCCTGCTCCTGATATCTGTGATGAACCGAGACAGATTCACTGTAGAGATCAATGTCCCAGAGCTGTGTGTGTGTGTGTGTGTGTGTGACCTGTATATATCCACAGGTTTACAGTAAAACCAACATTTATTCAGACACCTTCAACATTTCTCACATTATCACAGTTTATTCGCTATAGTTTAGAAAGTGGTAATAATATGACAGAACTTTTATGAATCAGTGTATATTTCACTGGTTTTGTCCGTCCTTCTGTTAGACTCACACATGAATTATGTTGAATATCTGTCAGCTGTTAAATTTAACTACACTATTAGATAATACCAGTTTAGGTCAACCAGTGACCAAGCAATGCTTCATGTTGTTCAGTCTGTGTGTAAAAAGAGCATCAGCAATTACAGAAAAAACACTTTTTCACAAATTCCCGTATTTTGATACATTTTACTGATAGTCACTGTATGAAGAATTTATGGGTATAAAATGTCACTGTTTACTTTATTTTGCTCTCCTCACTTACATAAATTAACTATAGTGTCCTGCACACTCTAGTAAAAAAATATAATATTATATCTAGTGTCTGCATAATTGTTGGTTTAACTGTCTTAACGAGCGACATTAACTGATATTGTGACCAGTTTTGAGTTGTCAGCTGTAAGTACAGTGTATATATCAGGCCTGTGGAAACATCCCTGAAACGTCTCAGTGTTTGTTGGTGTGTGTGTGTGTGTGTGTGTGTGTGTGTGTGTGTGTGTGTGTGTGTGTGTGTAGGATGCTGTGTTTATCACTCTCTCGCAGGATCTTAATCCAGACACTCCGACCGCAGGCGCCGCACATATAATGGGATTTTATTCCACCGTAGAGAATCCAATCACAGTCACACTAACCAGCGCAGACTCACATGTTCTCCAAGTGTCTCTCCCAGTGTCTCTCCCAGTGTCTCTCCCAGTGTCTCTGCCACTGTTTCTCCCAGTGTCTCTCCCAGTGTCTGTCCCACTGTTTCTCCCAGTGTCTCTCCCACTGTTTCTCCCAGTGTCTCTCCCACTGTTCTCCCAGTGTCTCTCCCAGTGTCTCTGCCACTGTTTCTCCCAGTGTCTCTCCCAGTGTCTCTCCCACTGTTTCTCCCAGTGTCTCTCCCACTGTTCTCACAGTGTCTCTCCCAGTGTCTCTGCCACTGTTTCTCCCAGTGTCTCTCCCAGTGTCTCTCCCACTGTTTCTCCCAGTGTCTCTCCCACTGTTCTCCCAGTCTCTCTCCCAGTGTCTCTGCCACTGTTCTCCCAGTTTCTCTCCCAGTGTCTCTCCCAGTGTCTCTCCCACTGTTTCTCCCAGTGTCTCTCCCAGTGTCTCTCCCACTGTTTCTCCCAGTGTCTCTCCCACTGTTCTCCCAGTCTCTCTCCCAGTGTCTCTGCCACTGTTCTCCCAGTGTCTCTCCCAGTGTCTCTCCCAGTGTCTCTCCCACTGTTTCTCCCAGTGTCTCTCCCACTGTTCTCCCAGTGTCTCTCCCAGTGTCTCTGCCACTGTTTCTCCCAGTGTCTCTCCCAGTGTCTCTCCCACTGTTTCTCCCAGTGTCTCTCCCACTGTTCTCCCAGTCTCTCTCCCAGTGTCTCTGCCACTGTTCTCCCAGTTTCTCTCCCAGTTTCTCTCCCAGTCTCTCTCCCAGTGTCTCTCCCACTGTTTCTCCCAGTGTCTCTGCCACTGTTCTCCCAGTGTCTCGCCACTGTTCTCCCAGTTTCTCTCCCAGTGTCTCTGCCACTGTTCTCCCAGTGTCTCTCCCAGTCTCTCTCCCAGTGTCTCTGCCACTGTTCTCCCAGTCTCTCTCCCAGTGTCTCGCCACTGTTCTCCCAGTTTCTCGCCCAGTGTCTCTGCCAGTGTCTCTCCCACTGTTTCTCCCAGTGTCTCTGCCACTGTTCTCCCAGTTTCTCTCCCAGTCTCTCTCCCAGTGTCTTTGCCACTGTTCTCCCAGTCTCTCTTCCAGTGTCTCGCCACTGTTCTCCCAGTTTCTCGCCCAGTGTCTCTGCCAGTGTCTCTCCCACTGTTTCTCCCAGTGTCTCTGCCACTGTTCTCCCAGTTTCTCTCCCAGTGTCTCGGCACTGTTCTCCCAGTTTCTCTCCCAGTGTCTCGCCCAGTGTCTCTGCCAGTGTCTCTCCCACTGTTTCTCCCAGTGTCTCTGCCACTGTTCTCCCAGTTTCTCTCCCAGTCTCTCTCCCAGTGTCTCGCCACTGTTCTCCCAGTTTCTCTCCCTGTCTCTCTCCCAGTGTCTCTGCCTCTGTTCTCCCAGTTTCTCTCCCAGTGTCTCGCCCAGTGTCTCTGCCACTGTTCTCCCAGTCTCTCTCCCAGTGTCTCGCCCAGTGTCTCTGCCACTGTTCTCCCAGTCTCTCTCCCAGTGTCTCTGCCCAGTGTCTCTCCCACTGTTCTCCCAGTGTCTCTGCCCAGTGTTTCTCCCACTGTTCTCCCAGTTTCTTGCCCAGTGTCTCTCCCACTGTTCTCCCAGTTTCTTGCCCAGTGTCTCTCCCAGTTTCTTGCCCAGTGTCTCTGCCACTGTTCTCCCAGTTTCTTGCCCAGTGTCTCTCCCACTGTTCTCCCAGTTTCTCTCCCAGTGTCTCTCCCAGTGTCTCTGCCACTGTTCTCCCAGTTTCTCTCCCAGTGTCTCTGCCACTGTTCTCCCAGTTTCTTGCCCAGTGTCTCTCCCACTGTTCTCCCAGTTTCTTGCCCAGTGTCTCTCCCACTGTTCTCCCAGTTTCTTGCCCAGTGTCTCTCCCACTGTTCTCCCAGTTTCTCTCCCAGTGTCTCTGCCACTGTTCTCCCAGTTTCTCTCCCAGTGTCTCTGCCACTGTTCTCCCAGTTTCTTGCCCAGTGTCTCTCCCACTGTTCTCCCAGTTTCTCTCCCACTGTTCTCCCAGTTTCTCTCCCAGTGTCTCTCCCAGTGTCTCGCCCACTGTCTCTCCCACGGTATCCGAACCAAACCAGGGGAAATAAAGAGTCGGAAACAAAGAGCAGAGCTCACGTTTCAGGTTAACAAACCCAGTCGTCTCTGGTTACTCTGAGAGGGTGTGTG
Organism: Semotilus atromaculatus; assembly: GCA_031834385.1. NCBI lineage: Eukaryota > Metazoa > Chordata > Actinopteri > Cypriniformes > Leuciscidae > Semotilus > Semotilus atromaculatus. The sequence goes on from JAULUF010000081.1 coordinate 318,773, forward strand.
TGCGACCACAAGATTTCACCGGCTGCACAACACACACTGGCTGCACAACACACACCGGCTGCACAACACACACTGCACAACACACACTGCACAACACACACCGGCTGCACATCACACACTGGATCTGCCGTATCCGTATCCGCCTTCCTGTGGAGATTCCCAGGGGAAAACATTAAAGCAGGAGAACACAGAGCCGAAGGGAATCCCTCAGCATTAATAAGAAACTCACAGTCAGTGTTTTAGAGCTGATTAAACGACTCAACCGTGGTTTGGTGAAGGATATCTAGTGCCAGAACTAAACCACCTAGCAAACACACACACACACACACACCTTAGCAACCACATGGAAATGAGCTGGAAGCCACCAATGAAACACACAGCAACGCTCTCTCTCTCACACACACACACACACACACACACACACACACACACACACAGATAGAGCAGAGGATCATGGTCCTAATCTCAGCGTCTGTGGGATTGTTCATTTCTCCAGCTGTGTGCGATCAGACTCTCAGTGAAGAGTTTAAGAGACAGATGAAGCTGATGAAGAGCAGTAAAGCTGATGTGAGCTTCTCAACATCTGGATCTGGACTCACTGGAGTGTGTTTACTGGGAGTGAGCTTCACTTCAGCTTCAGGAATCTGCGTGAGCGACTCCATCTGAGATCTGAGGATAGTAAACCTGAGATCAGCTACAGTGAGGGACCAGCCAGCGGATCCCCACGAGGGAAACGGGTAATAAACATACAGTCTCATAAATCCATAAGAAGCCGCTGATGACGGGTCGAGTCCTGCTTCGGCCTCTCGTTTAACACGGATTAGATGCGAGGTCAAACACACATCACTCTCTTGAGCTCCATTAGTTGAACATCGACTCTGATCTTCTGCCAAACCGCAGGATCTCAGTCACATGATGCCGTCGTAATGATGACACAAACACACGTCACAGTGTCGTCACACAGATCAGGCCTAAAACTAACACTCGGACACTAAACTGAGCTCTTTCATGACTTCTTGTGCTTGAGTGGACAAATCCACACAAAATGATGTTAAAAAATAGTGAGTGTCCCAATTGTCCCGGGAGGGTTGCGGAGAATGGAGCGAGGACTCGAGTGCAGAGGCGAAGTAGTGTTTAATTAAGTGAAACATAAATCAAACAAACCAAAGGAAATCCAGGTCTCATGAACTAACAACTAAATCCAGAAACATGACATGGCAGGCACAGAACAACACACAACTCAAACCCCCAAGTAACATTAACAACGAACGAGCACAGGACAGCAAACACAGGGAGACTAAATAGGAAGTGCTTTTCTTTTTAATTTTAATATTAATATTTTAAAAAAATTAATATATTTTTTAAAACTTACAGTTACTGTAAATCCGGCCTCTAGTTCATAAACGCCAGAGGAGAACTGGCCCCGACTGAGCCTGGGTTCTCCCAAGGTTTTTTTTCTCCATTGGGTCACTTGATGGAGTTTTTCGGTTCCTTGCCACTGTTGCCTTTGGCTTGCTCAGTTGGGGATATTCAAATGAATTAACCAATCATTAATAACATTGATCAGCCCTTCCAAACTTGGATGTCTTTTTTTATTTTATTGTTTTCCACTAATAAACAAACATTGTTATGTTGTTTTGATTGATACTGTGAAGCTGCTTTGATACAATCTGTATTGTGAAAAGCGCTATATAAATATACTTGACTTGACTTAATATTTGTTCTTATTTTATTAGTGACTGTTTACTTTACATAATGTTTTATATATACACTGATGCTACACTCGTTAAAGTGACCCACATCGTGCCCCTCTATGTTGCTTTGCATAAAACTGAACAATATACAGAACAATAACGGATTTATAGATTACATTTTTTTTTACACAAACCTGTATTTTACCGAAGACATTCACCAATTTGATGGAGCTGCACTACTCCTGAAGAGGTTGCAAAAATCTCCTGATAAATAACCCAATCCCTGGGTTGTTATGTCTGACCCAGGATCTGGGTAACACAAAAACTACCCAAACACTGGGTTGTTACGTCTGATCCAGGATCTGGGTTACACAAAAACTACCCAAACATTGGGTTATTACATCTGACCTAGCATCTGGGTAACACAAAACTACCCAAACATTGGGTTATTACATCTGACCTAGCATCTGGGTAACACAAAACTACCCAAACATTGGGTTATTACATCTGACCTAGCATCTGGGTAACACAAAACTACCCAAACATTGGGTTATTACATCTGACCTAGCATCTGGGTAACACAAAACTACCCAAACATTGGGTTATTACATCTGACCTAGCATCTGGGTAACACAAAAACTACCCAAACACCGGGTTGTTACGTCTGATCCAGGATCTGGGTTACACAAAAACTACCCAAACATTGGGTTATTACATCTGACCCAGGATCTGGGTAACACAAACTACCCAAGCACTGAAAAAAATAAAATAAAATAAAATTACCCAAAAGGCACAACTCAGGATTTGGGTAGAAAAAATAACCCACGATTTAACCCAAGACCCAAGAGTGTAACTTTATAAATGCCTTTAATAATGTTTTAAGTTTATAGTTAGGCTAGTTTGAGCTGTGATATCGAAATTGGAATAGAGAATTTTCACTGGTATGTAATATTTTGGAGTCATTATTGCCTGTTTTTGCAAAACCAAAGACAACGGAGATTGTTTTAACCTATTCTGTTAACAAATCATTAATAACAGTCTATTAATCAGCAAAGAATAATTTTGGAACTAAGGAATAAACCACCAATAAGAAGAGGATTACACACGGTTATTGCTTATGTTTTGTCTTTTTGTTTCATAAAGAATAACCATTCATATTAATAAGGTAATATGTTATAAACACATGCAGTAAGTGTGTGCTGATCTGAGAGCTGTGTTTGTGCCGCTGATCCCGGATCAGTGCGAGTCACAGCTGACACACTGAATTAGGCTCCTGAAGAACACCACTAATACCCATTGTCCTCACGCCTCCTCTGATTGGCCCGTTCGAACGCCACGAGTCACGTGACCTCCTCGCTCTCTCCTGATTGATGTGTGGAGGCCTTTTTATTTGATTCAGTTCTAATGTGCTGATTTTAATGGGTTTTTGACCTCAATCTCTTATAAACATTTCCAAGCCCAGACGCAGATTAGAGGAGGGAGATTATGATTTTAACCAGCAACGGAACAACAAAACAAGACCTGCATTGTGACCCACCGACGGCACACACACACACACACACACACACACACACCGACGGCACATTATCACTGCAGACGGGACAAACACTGATGCTCTTCCTCAGTGTCTCTGACTCATCAGCACACATATCTAAACATTATGAAATCAAGAAACATGTACTGGAGAAGAACAATGACTGAAGATATTAAGACTGAAAAATATATTAAAATTAAGTGAGTTTGTGCTTAAAACTAAACTAAGTCTGAAAAATAAACTGAATTCAAAGGGAAACAAGATTATTTTTCTGACCCCAGATACATTTTTCAGTCATATTTTTAGATGTTTTGCTTCTCCAGTAAATGTATCTTGATTTAAGAATGTTTCGATATCTGTGCAGGAAACCGAGACAGAAACACTGGGAAAGAAAGGAAAACTGATCAGCTCGGCTGGTTTGGTTGGAAGTTTCCCATGATGCCCCTGGATGTGAAGAAAGGCTGATTGGTCTCAGTGAAGCAGTGAAAAAGCTGTGAGAGTGTGTGTGGATTAAACACCCCTCACTGTTCACAAGCTGCCCACTGACACACACACACACACACACACACACACACACACACACACAGCGGTATATGCAAGGTGTTTTCTTTATGCTGTTTCTCTCCTTCCGTCTGTAATCTGAGATTTTCCCTGTGGAGTCGATCTGCTCAATGCTCTTCCCACTCACGCATCATTACTGCAAACAACAACAACAACAACAACAACAACAACAACAACAACAACAGCCTAATGGACAAACCCTAAAACACACACTTCTGCAGATACTGACACACACACACACATTTATGCATTTTTAAATGTAGGCACAGACCTGTTAGTGTTTAATGTTCAGTCATGTTAGACATTTAAAAGAGTGGCAGAAACAAGCTTCCATAGAAATGTTGCAGTAATCGAGTAATCTTTACTCCTTTATGAGAGGAACCCGAGTCGATGTGAGAAACACTGATCACACAGAAGATGCTGAGAGAGAGAGAGAGAGAGAGAGAGAGAGAGAGAGAGAGTTTGTGTGTGTGTGTGTGTGTGTATGAGAGAGAGTGTGTATGTGAGAGAGAGAGTGTGTGTGAAAGAGAGAGAGAGAGAGTTTGTGTGTGTGTGTGTGTGTGTGTGTGTGTGTATCAGAGAGAGTGTGTATGTGAGAGAGAGAGAGTGTGTGTGAAAGAGAGAGAGAGAGAGAGTTTGTGTGTGTGTGTGTGTGTGTGTGTGAGTGCGTTGTTTGAGTGTGTGTGTGTGTGAGTGCGTTCTTTGAGTGTGTGTGTGTGTGTGTGTGTGTGTGTGACAGAGAGAGAGAGTGTGTGTGTCGGGCCTCTTGAGATTATGCAAATTTTGAGCAGGATTTGTAGAGTGTGAACGGAGCGTCTCTGTGTTGTTTTGAATTCTCACACTGCAGATTTATGATGATCACCATCTTCTCTCAGTCACACCCAGTTTAAACAAACCAAACCAACATTATAACTTTATCTACAGTATCTGTGACACACTGTACATCACCACAGAAAATTATTTCCACTCGTCTCTCAGTGTGTCTCTCTTTTGTTTAAAAGTCACATTTATATTAATATTCTTACTGAGGCTCCATCTCATTTACTTTAATAGACACAGGGTTCTCTTTCATGGGTTCCCTCAGCGCAGCGTAGCGATGACGCAATGGGAACGCCTTAGGGCGGATGGTCCGAACCCAATCTATCGGCTGACGGCGCGGGCGCCTCCTCAGCGGCGCTACGTCTCTTACTCTAATACAGTTAGCGTCGGTGCCACCCATCCCAGACGTGGATCTCTGAACGGAGCTCCGGGTGGAGGGTCCCCTGGCGGATTCAGGAGAGATCTGCTGTCTCAGCTCCAGGGTTAGGGTTAGGCCTCCTCGACCCGAGATATGGAGGCTGTGGCCGAGCAGAAGCACTCACTAGCGACTGTGGCGTCTGGTCTTCCCGCTAATGTTCGGGAGACCATTGATAACGCTTGTGCGCCTTCTACTAGACGGCTGTATTTTCCTAAGTGGAAGGTCTTTGAGTCGAGGTGTTTGGCTCATGAACTGGACGGTTCAGTGCTGGAATTCCTGCAGGGTAAGTTTGTGGCTGGAGCGACAGGAACTACCTGGAGAGTTTATGTCGCTGCTATTGCCGCCCATCCATAGACAGTATAAGAAGTGGACAGAGCCATCTCATTGGAACTCAGTTGAGACAATTAAAGCCCATATTTAGCGATTTTTTAGCACTTCCGTTCCTGACGCGCTGACTCACACCGACTCAAACTGAGCTTGATGACGTGAGCCTGTCTGACAGATGTACATCTTCTAGTAGCTGTGCGTGAAAACTGCCAACGTTGATCTTGCAGAGACGGCGAGCTTGAGCAGAGAGTTCTTTGGCGTGAGTGAGCAGGAGTAAGTAATTTGTATAGTATTTATTTTAAAATGTAACGCCAGTACGCCATATTAAGTTAATGCACTGATTGCCTGCGAGCTTCTCCTCCTGTCTGTACGGTAATTTCTGTCCTGTACGACAGAGATAGGGCCCTATGAAATCCGTTTTATTTTTTCTCAAATTCCGTTTTATTTTTTTCAAAATTCCGGGTTTTTTTATTTATTTTTAGCCCTTTCGGATTTTTCGGATTTTCTTTTCGCTTCTAAGCAGTATTGACCTTTAAAAAGTCAGTTACACAAACTCACAATTCAGCTTTTTTATTTAAACTGTTAATATATTCAGCAAAGCACATTCAAAATTCTCCAAAATTCAGCCAAACCTTCAACAAATATCTGGCCAAAAATAACAGTAACATGAAGGTAACAGTTACATGGTAGGATTGATGAATATTAAATTAAAGATTAAATGCAGCCATGCTCCAGGGAGACAGAAACATTGAAACAACTATATGTGCCTGACAGAAAGCCAACACAATGACATATTACAGCCATAAAGTACAGTGTTAACCCATCATCATCAGTGATGATGCAGAACAATGCATTTTCTATCTACAAAAAACAAAACATCATATTTGAATCAGCTGGCCTTTACCATCTTCATCATCTATCATCTTTACCCCTGACTTTATTCTTTCAAGCAGACATATTTATTTTTATGAATTAAATATAATTAATCCTTAAAGCTATTAACAAACAGTGAATGCTTTTCTCTTTTTCTTTTGTTGCTTGACACGGACCGCTTTAGGATTATTACCCACTGTCACTTTAAGACGTCGGATCATGTCCAATGACATGCGGATGCAATTGCACTGATGCAGCGCACATCCGATACACTCACAACTGTTTAAGACATAACCGACATAGTTTACATGAATACTCTCCAAAACGCACATTTAGACATAATGTTGTGTGTATCCGTCTATTCAAACACGAAAGAGAGCTCAGTTCAGTACTCGCGCGCTGAATAGGTGTTGTGCACGGCTGCACGTTGTCGGCTGTTATTGTCAATAGATTTTCGTCATAGTTTTTTTGCCACTCGCTTCGACATTTTTTTACCCTACGCGTGAACGTGAGGACGTATGGTTACTAGGCAACATTTAACAATGCCACGGTTTAGGTAGAGACCTTTCTACGTTTGTTGTTTTAAACTGAAAAATGAGAAGTAAGTTTATTTATTTATTTAAAAATATATATTTTATTTAATATGTCAACAAAATGCAAATTCCGCGTGCATAAGATAATTCCGTTTTCATGTGTAAATTCCGCGATTCCGTCCGCGTTTTCCGCATCACGGATATCATATGGCCCTACAGAGAGTCGAGTGGTTATGACGCAATCGTTAGCCTATTTTTACAAAAACTGTTTCTACGGGGCCATAACGTAACATAGAAGGTAATGGAGCCCTTTATACATTGTCGTGTGTCTTTAGAAATAAATAATGGACAAATGGATTCTTTAAACGCCTCAGATGTAAAGTTATTCGCTGTCAAAGTGACGCCAAAATGAATGGGAGTCAATGGGAATGCTAACGCAAGTTAAGTTTTGCTACAAGATGGCGGCACGCAGCCGGCTCCAACTTCCGCTCGATGGATTACCCCCTTGTGGCCATCGAGAGTCGGACGAGGTCCCCCTAGGTAGACACCATCTGGTCTCTTCGTTTATGTGTGGAGTTAGACGTTTGAGGCCTGTGTCCTATTAGTGTCCCCACCTGGGATTTATCGGTTGTTTTGGAGGGGCTATTAGAGCCTCCTTTTGAACCCCTGGAGTCAGCTCCAGCCCGAAGGTGGTGCTTTTGTTAGCATTGGCCTCTCTCACGCGCGGGGGGATCTGCAGGCTCTTTCTGTGAGTGAGCCTTGCATGGAGTTTGCCTCAGGTCTTGTGAAGGTGTTTCTACGACCCAGATCTGGTTATTTCTCCAAAGTTTTGTCCACGTCATTTCGCTCTCAAGTGGTCGTGCTTCTGTCCTCCTTTTTCCTCTGCTCAGGAGGAGAAGCATCATTTGCTTTGCCCTGTTCAGGCTTTAAAGGCACACGTGGACTGCTCTCGCCAGAGGTGCAAGTCGTCTCAGATCTTTGTATGCGTTGGGGCCGGCCGCTCTTTAAGCACAGAACACACAAGAGACACAATTTCTTTGGAAGCTCGACAGACAAGCTCTGGACAACCTCTAGGAATGGAATCTATCCCGTCCGCACCCCACAGAACCCCGTCCGCACCCCACAGAACCCCGTCCGCACCCCACAGAACCCCGTCCGCACCCCACAGAACCCCGTCCGCACCCCACAGAACCCCGTCCGCACCCCACAGAACCCCGTCCGCACCCCACAGAACCCCGTCCGCACCCCACAGAACCCCGTCCGCACCCCACAGAACCCCGTCCGCACCCCACAGAACCCCGTCCGCACCCCACAGAACCCCGTCCGCACCCCACAGAACCCCGTCCGCACCCCAGAGAACCCCGTCCGCACCCCACAGAACCCCGTCCGCACCCCACAGAACCCCGTCCGCACCCCACAGAACCCCGTCCGCACCCCACAGAACCCCGTCCGCACCCCACAGAACCCCGTCCGCACCCCACAGAACCCCGTCCGCACCCCACAGAACCCCGTCCGCACCCCAGAGAACCCCGTCCGCACCCCACAGAACCCCGTCCGCACCCCACAGAACCCCGTCCGCACCCCACAGAACTCCGTCCGCACCCCACAGAACCCCGTCCGCACCCCAGAGAACCCCGTCCGCACCCCACAGAACCCCGTCCGCACCCCACAGAACCTCGAGTTTATCACATCAAACTCACTACTCCACCACAGACCCAGGCCATCAGCACGGTTTCATCTCTCAAGTTCCCCAATTAAGTCATTTATATTTGTGTCTTATCTGATTCTCAGTGCCATTTGAGTTTAGAATAAAAAGGAGGAAAAAGAGAACGTCTCGGGTTATTTGCGTAACCCATGTTCTCTGAATAGGTAACGAGGCGCTGCGTTCACTGCCGAAGGAGCTTCTTCTTCATCGTGGAGCAGATGTAGTTCACTGGATAAGAGTGAGTGACGTAGCACCGCTGAGGATTTATCAGCCAATTAATTGGCGTGATTCTATACGTGTTCAGACGATCAACACCGGCCTAAGGCGTTCCCATTGTGCCATCGCGACGCAGCGTTGAGTGAACCTATCCAGAGAACATGGGTTACTCAAGAACCCGAAACTGAGGTCCAAAAACTGTGTAAAAAATAGATTAAAAAATATATATATATAAATATATATATATTTACAGTTATAAATGCAATTTAAATAAACACATTAAAAAAACATAAATAGATAAATTGACAGTAATAAAACCCAAAAATTGGGAAAAATAGAAATACTTAAACATATATTTCTTCCTATTTCTTCTTGATATGAATCACTGTAAATGTTTACTCATTCTGGCTGCGGGACGAGTTTCTGAGGTGATGGACAGACGGCATCATCTCTACGCTGGTCATTTCTCCTAAATCATCTGTCACAGAGGTCACACAGAGGTCACGCAGAGTGCAGTGGTGCATGATGGGAAGCCCCAAACAGAACATTCCAGAGCTCCGTTTCTGGCTGAACTTAAGGAGCCTCACACTCTCTTACTGAAGATAAAGAGGAGAACAACGACCCCACCAACACACACACACACACACACCAAACAGACCGTCTTTGTCCTGCGCGTCCCCCTCCTCAGAGATCCCCCATGAGCATCACAAGTCTGTCATATGGGCCACATACAATTATATTATAATTGTGAGCTTGATGGTAAGACTTTTGTTTTTGTAATCAGGCTGTTACATAAAATTATATAAAAATGTGGATTTAGATTTATCGGCCAAAAAAACGGTTATCGGCTTTCAAATATAAAGAATTATCAGTATCGGACACATTTTTCATATCGGTGCATCCCTATGACCATTTATTGATTATTTATGAAGTATCTGTGTGATACGTTATAATGTCAACACTCATCTTTTGATTTATAATCAATTTATAAATTTATAATCACCTGCCTGTAGATTATCCTCATAACACTAAGAGGAAATACATCACCTGATCTAATGGACCCGACCAATCAGGAGGACCGAAACGCTCTCATAGCAACCACAACTCATTCTTAAATATTAATGTGCCGACCATACTATTAAAGATGCCCAAAAGAGATATTATAATTACATGCAAATCAGAACCAGACACTTTGAAGCAGAAACGATGTAAAACAGGAATAATAAAGTGAACATCATAAAGCATTAATCAGGATCATCCAGAGAATATGAACACACACACACACACGCACGCACGCACGCACGCACGCACACACACACACACACACACACACACACACACACACACACGGCTGGATCAGCTCTTCATTTATAAACACAATCTTTAAATGCTCATATTTACTGTAGGAATCAGAGAGTTTGAGCTCTGGTGAATGCTGTCATGATTGTATAATATCAGTGTATCTGTGACTGTATTTGGCTCAGCTCTACACTGACAGCTCAGTTTCATATTATCTCAAATCTGTGCAAGTATTTTTAGACTATCACACTCAAACCGTCCAGGAGAGGAAGAGATCTACTTGAAAGTGTTTCTGGAGAGAGGGAAGTAGGGCAGACGAACACAGATCAGCTCCTGACTCTCAGAGATGAGGATTATATTAATATGACACATGCTTCTTCAGAGGAATGACGTCACAGCTCCACAGGCCCTGTGTGTGTGTGTGTGTGTGTGTGTGTGTGTGTGTGTGTGTGTGTGTGTGTGTGTTATTGTCATCTTCATGCAGAATACCCAGCATGCCTCAGCAGCCCACGGTGGCATTCACGTCCCACGACACGCTTCTTTCCCATGAGCATCATACGCTGCCTTCCGTCACACACACAACACACACACACAACACACACACACACACACACACACGCGCGTGTCTGTGGCCTCGTCTAATGCGGCCCATCTGCCGGTTATGGATCGCTGGGAAGCTGAAATGAGCTCATAATGAAACACATCAGCTCTGCCAACACTGAACACAGTCTCACTGTCCCAAACACACACTGTCCCAAACACACACTGTCCCAAACGCTGTCCTACACACACACTGTCCCAAACGCTGTCCTACTGCACAAACTGTCCCAAACACACACTGTCCCAAACGCTGTCCTACACACACACTGTCCCAAACGCTGTCCTACTGCACAAACTGTCCCAAACACACACTGTCCCAAACGCTGTCCTACACACACACTGTCCCAAACACACACTGTCCCAAACACACACTGTCCCAAACACACACTGTCCCAAACGCTGTCCTACACACACACTGTCCCAAACGCTGTCCTACACACACACTGTCCCAAACGCTGTCCCAAACGCTGTCCTACACACACACTGTCCCAAACGCTGTCCTACTACACACACTGTCCCAAACACACACTGTCCCAAACGCTGTCCTACACACACACTGTCCCAAACACACACTGTCCCAAACGCTGTCCTACACACACACTGTCCCAAACGCTGTCCTACACACACACTGTCCCAAACGCTGTCCTAC
>JAULUF010000081.1:332500-345000 GCA_031834385.1 Semotilus atromaculatus
GATTATATATATATTGATTATCACATAAAATGTTAGGCCCGAGTAGCTTTTTCAAATGAATAGTTTCCTTCGATTCTGATTAGTAAAACAAGTTACTAAATTACTTCAACCTGGGGGAACGTTTTAGTTTGAAACAAAAACCATCGCTCTAATCCTGGACCCGGGACCCTAATTTAAATAACATCTTTGGATTTCATATTAAATATGGAAGAAAAAAAAGAGTCTATCATTAAATGCAAATAATCGAATATAATCTGATTCAAACCGCGCGCGCTCCCGCGCCGCACCTGCTCGCGTCACCTGAACACAACATCACAACTACTACAACATCATCATCACATTAGACAACACAACACTAAAGACACCACATAATATAGAATTAAAGACATTTTATTTAATTATAGACTTGTCTCTGTCTGACACTTAATACAGTAACAAATGAGACAAATAAGAGAGAAGTATCGCCTGAAACCGTCACATCTGCAGTACAAGAGAGGACATTACCACATAAAATAACATATCTCACATAATTTACCTCACAATTCCTGTGAATAACGAGAATTGAGCGATTATTAACCGTTTATCATTTGACAGCTCCGCGTTTCTCCGCGCAAAACTCATGAATCACGCGATTAAACCGAAATATATGATAAGGAACATCAGCTACTGACCTAATGAAACCCACTCGGTCCTGGCTCTGGTAGTCCGTTAGTTCTGGTTCTGGTTCTGGTTCTGGTCCGATCTGCGGTACTGTGACTGTCTCTGTCCTGCGCTGCGACTGACTGGACTCTCCGTGCGCGCTCTTCCTCAGTAAAGCGCGCGGATCTCGGTCGCGCGCAGAGCTCTCTCTCGTCTCGGGTACGCGCAGTGCTCCACCAGCCTGAGCTGACGAGCTTGTTTTGAGGTTTAGAATTTTTTTCACTGGATGCGCGGAGGGACGAGGCAAACCATGACTGGAGATTTCCCAGAATTCAATTTAAAATCAGCCAGGCGTCCCGTCTGAGAACAGAGCCGTGAACACTCCATCAGATACAGATGAAGGTCTTCTGTTCACGCGTTCACTGAGCCGAATCTCTTCTGCAACAGATGAATGAACCACAAGACTGATGAAAAGAAGCAGAACACATAGTGCAGCGCTTGAGTCTGCATAAACAAACAGAATTTACACTCACATAAGATAAAGGTTCTTTATAGGCATCAATGAAGAATCTTTCCACTGCACAAAAGGCTATTTATAGTGGAATACGGATCTTTCGATTATTAATACTACATTCACATTATCATTGAGCAGATGCTTTTATGCAAATGAGGAGAGCAATAAAAGCAATCCAACCAACAATAGAGCAACAAGTGCCATCAGGGACGTGCACAGGAATTTTGAGGGGCAGTTGCTCTGACCTGAAAAAAGGGCAACTCACAAAAAAACAACTCACGGGCTATATGAAGGACTGAGAATAACAGGGTCTTTATTAAAATATATATACACAAAGAAGTAAAAAACTGAAATACAGCAATCACCTTAACTACTACTAATAATAACACAGAAAAATATGACTTGAGTCATGAAAATCCCTACATCAATATCCCTATCAATATCCTATCAAGTCACTGATAGGTTTCTCCAAATTTACATACTAAACAACATGCAAAGCTTCAAAGGAGAAGCCGCCTATTAGGGGCCATTTCAACAAAAAAGAAAAAAAAAAGAAAAAAAACATTTAATTGTCTTGCTACACTGCAGCATAATAAAATAGTCTCACACTCCACTAATATTTCTGTGAATTGAATTAATCTTGCACTTTTTTGCTTTATGTCTGAATATATTCAGTTGAATTTTGCCCATACAAATTGCCTTATCTGACCGTGTTTATGTCCAAACTCAATGCCTCATATTATGGTCTTATTTATAAAGATTGCAAAACGTCAGAGATGACAGGTTTATGATATACAACTTTGTAAATCGTATACAAAATGTATTAACAATGTGTTAAATGCCACCAAAATACACATGAGAAAAAGAGTTCCTCATATTATTGTTTATTGTTTTTTTTTAATGATTATAAATTTTTTTATTCTGTATTTTTTTTAATTTGAAAATAAATAATCTGGATTGAATTGACGGATGGGGGAAAACTCGCTTCTAATCAAATAAATAATTAAACGCTTAGATTTCGGGAAAAAATACAATCCTTTTTTAACCTTTTGGCTTCCCGTACATTCAGTTGTGCTTCTTGCTTGTATTCAGTTCTGATGGTACGTATGGTAACTCGGCAACTACGCATGATTTGTATTATGATTGCGTAAAGGGAACACGAATTCGGGTAGGGAACAGGATCGACTGCTTCACCGGTCGCGTGCAGCGCTGCAGTCACGGAAACAGAGTTTTGCCCTTAACCCACTGACTTTCACTTTCGGTGCCCGAATGGAAGTGAATGAGGCTTTGCGATTTTTTTGTTTTTTGTTTTGATCTTTTATCTAAGCCTACTGAAATTCTGCATCTATTGGACTATTTATTTATTTTCCCCCTCGGAAGGGCAACGTGAGTCGAGAAGGGCAATGGGCAGTTGCCCGGGCAACCTGAGCAACCCCCCTGTGCACGTCCCTGAGTGCCATGATCAGTCCCTTAGTCCAGCACAGAAGACGTAGCAAGGAGCGTTTTTATTAAATAGATAAATAGAGTAGAATAGTGGGTGTTTAACTGATCATCAATCACATCTCCAAGGTTCCTGAGCTGGATGGAGTTATGGATGATGAACCCAGCTGCACGGAAAAGGTGTGATGAAGTGTTGGGTTGGCCGGGACCAGCAGTTCTGTCTTTCCAGGGTTTAGCTGAAGGTGATGGTCCTTCATCCAGCAGTATATGTCTGTCAGTCAGGCTGAGATGCGAGCAGCTCCCGTCAGATCATCCGGCTGGAATGAGAGGTAGAGTAAAAAAACATGTTTCTGAATGACAGATCTAGTGATGTCATGTAGATGGAGAAGAGAAGCGGTCCCAGCACTGAGCCCTGAGGCACTCCAGTAGCTAGATGATAACAGTGATGGGACAAATCATGTTTCTGAATGACAGATCTAGTGATGACATGTAGATGGAGAAGAGAAGCGGTCCCAGCACTGAGCCCTGAGGCACTCCAGTAGCTAGATGATAACAGTGATGGGAGAAACCATGTTTCTGAATGACAGATCTTGTGATGACATGTAGATGGAGAAGAGAAGCGGTCCCAGCACTGAGCCCTGAGGCACTCCAGTAGCTAGATGATAACAGTGATGGGAAAAAACATGTTTCTGAATAACAGATCTAGTGATGACATGTAGATGGAGAAGAGAAGCGGTCCCAGCACTGAGCCCTGAGGCACTCCAGTAGCTAGATGATAACAGTGATGGGAAAAAACATGTTTCTGAATAACAGATCTAGTGATGACATGTAGATGGAGAAGAGAAGCGGTCCCAGCACTGAGCCCTGAGGCACTCCAGTAGCTAGATGATAACAGTGATGGGAAAAAACATGTTTCTGAATAACAGATCTAGTGATGACATGTAGATGGAGAAGAGAAGCGGTCCCAGCACTGAGCCCTGAGGCACTCCAGTAGCTAGATGATAACAGTGATGGGAAAAAACATGTTTCTGAATAACAGATCTAGTGATGACATGTAGATGGAGAAGAGAAGCGGTCCCAGCACTGAGCCCTGAGGCACTCCAGTAGCTAGATGATAACAGTGATGGGAGAAACCATGTTTCTGAATAACAGATCTAGTGATGACATGTAGATGGAGAAGAGAAGCGGTCCCAGCACTGAGCCCTGAGGCACTCCAGTAGCTAGATGATAACAGTGATGGGAAAAAACATGTTTCTGAATAACAGATCTAGTGATGACATGGAGATGGAGAAGAGAAGCGGTCCCAGCACTGAGCCCTGAGGCACTCCAGTAGCTAGATGATAACAGTGATGGGAAAAAACATGTTTCTGAATAACAGATCTAGTGATGACATGTAGATGGAGAAGAGAAGCGGTCCCAGCACTGAGCCCTGAGGCACTCCAGTAGCTAGATGATAACAGTGATGGGAAAAAACATGTTTCTGAATAACAGATCTAGTGATGACATGTAGATGGAGAAGAGAAGCGGTCCCAGCACTGAGCCCTGAGGCACTCCAGTAGCTGGATGTTGGTCTTAGACACCTCACCTGTCCACGACACCCAGAAGGACCTGCTGAGAGGAAAAACCTGAACCATAAAAATGATCACTGAAAAGTTCTTTGGGGAACCAACATTGTTATCTGGCATCATTGTGAAATGATATATTAAAACAAATTATAACTTCTCATTTACCTGCAGTGTGTGATTGTTCAGAGGACAGCAGGTTTAGATGAAGATCAGTAACATCATTATCATCATCATCATCATCATCATTCCTTGGTCTGACGGCTCAACATCCACTTTCTATCGACCACGGACTGATATAAATACAGATAAAACTCAGGAATCAGATCACAGGAAACCAGAGAGAGAGAAAACAGACCAGAACGAGACTATAAAGCAAAATCCATCAAATCGTCCAGTTTTTCTGTCAGCGTTTTTACAGCATAATCTCCACCAGCCTCTTGTGCACCCAATCATTATAAACCGCAAGGGACCATGGGACCTGTCCATATCCGGAGTATAATTGGCCGCTGCCTGCAGTCATTCCCTCCGTCCAATCAAAACTGTCAAAACTCAGCAGCGGCGTGAGATTTGAGTTCAGATAGAGAGCAGAATGTCACACACACTTCAAAATAGGTGAGTACTAATCTAGTTTATACTTATACCTTGGCATTGTGTGTTATTGTTGCTCTTGTGATGTTCCTCATTTGTGAGTGACTTTGGACAAAAGCGCCTGTTAAAGAGATAAATGTAAATGACGAATGAAGGGAGTAGAATAACTCAGAAAATATACAACTAAAATCTAATTCAAAATATCAACAGAAACTGTAAAAGTACACAAACACACACACACACTATGGTGCTGGAAGCTGATTGGTTAATTCATTGTCTAACAAACACTCTGTATCTGACTAGATTTAGATCACAAGTTCATCAGATAATGTGAAACATTCTCCTCAACATCCTTCATCGTCAGTCAGTCGCATTTCACATCAATACAGCAAATTAAGATAATTCACAATATCGAACGAGTCTGTGATATATGTGTCAAATCCTGAGCGATTGATATTCTGACGACGATTTATCTCTATGTTTTATGAAGAACAATCAGTCTCACTGACCACCAGCAATCACATTAGTGTGTGTGTCTGTCTGTGTGTGTATGAGTGGAGGTGAATGTGTGTGAATGAGTGTGTGTGTGTGTATGAGTGCATGTGAACGTCTGAATGAGTGTGTGTGTGAGTGAGAGTGTGTTTAAGTGTGTGGGTTAGTGAGTCTGTTTGTGTGTTTAAGTGTGTGTGTGTGTGTTAGGGTCCTGGACTTTACTGAATGTTTTTTTTGCATTGATGCAGAATTTATAAGTTCCTCTGAAAGAAACAATCAATCATGACATTCATTCTGCATTAAATACAAACTACATTTATATTTCCAGAAGAAAACTGAAATAAAACATAAAAAACATATTTCAGCTAGTTGCCATGTTTCTCATTTACATGTAATAACTGATGTACTAAAGTAAATAACTTAAAAAAATTAATAAAAACGATTAAGATATTTAAAAAAAAAACTAGTAAATGACAAAAACGTTGCAGTCAGTGAGACCGGTGAACATTCATGATCACCAATAACAGCAGATCCTGAGACACTCGAGCGAATGAAGAGGATGTTTGAGCAGACGACACACACACACACACACTCGCACGCACGCACGCACACACACACTCGCACGCACGCACACACAGTATTATTGTTCAGCAGACAAATAAACACATCAGAATGATGAAAGATCATGGTTTATTATACTGAAATATCAGGATCAGAGGTAAATCACAGCAGATCTTCATCAGTCTTCAGCTTCAGTCTCAGTGTTTTATGGAAAATTACTTCATTGATTCATCATGGCATTTACTGAAATCACTCATAAACACAAATTCTGTGCATTTCTCGAGGAACTCAACAACTGTGACGTCGAGCGAGCGTAACACAGGAGGAACACACACACACACACACACACACACACAAACACACACACACACAGTGAAATGTGAGCTTCAGACGCTCTTTCTGTGAATGTGTGAGAAGAACGACAGTGCAGTGAATATTAAAACTGTGCTATGAACCAGTGCATTTATGACTATAATAACTTAACATAATATGATAATAAATATCAGTTTACAGTATCAAGCAGCAGAACAGACTGGTTTTGTTCAGCTTAAATAACTGGAAGTGAATGAAACCAGAAGCCTCGACATATTCAAGAAACAAATGAAAGCAGAGAGAATCAGAACAACAGTGTTTCAAAGTGCACAAAATTCCAAAATGAGATCAATAATGCTGCCGATAGTGACAGGGGTCAGAGGTCATGACAGGGGTCAGAGGTCATGACAGTGCTTCTGTTTCACACACAGATCGAGATCTGTATGTCTGTGTGTTTATATGGTATAGATATGAGCTGCCTGTAGAAATAAATAAACACTATAAATGATCAAAGTGAGAGCGGTTAAAGTGCATTATCTGTCGTCATTAAAGTCGTTATGAAGACTCTAGCGCCTGTGGAACTGTAATTTAATCACTGTTAAATCAGATCATATCTGCACTCACTCTTGTTCCACAGGTTACAAAAGTCAAGTCAGCTTTATTTACACTGTGCATCAAATATGGAACGAATTGTCATTATTCAGCTCATTTTATTTGCTTTGATCAGTTCAGTCAAATCAATTATACTGAAAATGAAGTGTCTTTTAAATGTATTAGTCAACATTGAACTGAACTGATGTGAATAATGACTGTCTTCTGTAGAGCTGCTTTACAGCTGCATTAGTCTCATATTTGATGGTTTTCTCATTGATTCTGTTATTCTCCAGTTTATCACTATGAAGCTGCTTTGAAACAATCTGTACTGTATAAAGCGCTGTAGAAATAAAGCTGACTTTTTCTTCTTTTCTACTGCACAATATTATTATTTTGGGCATTTTGCAAGTAAATTTAATGTGAAGTGTGTTTCAGTAAAATCATCATGGTTTCCCTTCCCTTCATCAGATTCCCGTTCCCATCAGTGATGTGTGTGTGTGTGTGTGTGTGTGTGTGTGTGTGTGTGTGTGTGGCCTATAGCCCGTACAGGAGCGTTGTGAGCTTCAGTCGTTCCCTCAGTCTCTGCACGAGTGTCTTCTCTCGGGTCAGCTCGTGTGTGTGTGTGTGTGTGTGTGTGTGTGTGTGTGTGTGTGTGTGTGTGTGTGTGTGTGGCCTATAGCCCGTACAGGAGCGCTGTGAGCTTCAGTCGTTCCCTCAGTCTCTGCACGAGTGTCTTCTCTCGGGTCAGCTCACTCACGGCCCGTCTCAGCTTCTCCTGGTTCCTCTCCAGATACTCCTGCGCCTCGCTCTGCATCTGAGACAGCTTCTCGTGCCGGCTCTCGTCCAGAGACACCTCCTCGCTCAGGAACGGGTTCAAGCGGAAGTACGTGTTCGGGGGGAGCAGAGCGTCCAGCATAGTGTGCACTTCTGAGAGAGAGAGAGAGAGAGAGCATTTTAAAATAAATTATATGTTTCCATCAAAGTTTCTGCCCGTCGTCTTCAGGATAAGAGATCGGGCTTGATTGAGTGCATGAGTTATTCATGCGCATGTGTGATCAGATGCACTGGGAGGAAGGGAGTTAATCTGGGATTTATTAATAACCTGCGTGATCGTGTTTAATCTCGAGCGCTGCTGTATGAGCGCTGCATTACTGTGAGACTCAGCAGAGAGAGTAATGGGTTATGTGCACCAGAGTGACAGCTGTCAATCATCTGACATGTCATGCGACAACCTATAGACTGTATGCATTGACGTCAGTGTCCCACGGGAACACACTCCCTCAGCCGGACTGAGTGGCAGAAGAGCTGCTGAGTGGCTGGATTTAATAGGAGAAACTGAGAAAACACGAGTAAAACAAACGATTATCAGTTTAAACTAAAGGTTTAACTCAATATAGTGTTTCTTAAAACTTAACAAAGATCCAGTGATCATGGATATTGACATGCAGTCAGGAATAGTGTTTCCTGATATTTATATGTGCCTGATTTTGACGCTCTGCGTTTCTGCCCCTCAGTGTTTCTGCCCCTCTGCGTTTCTGCCCCTCTGCGTTTCTGCCCCTCTGCGTTTCTGCTGCTCGGCGTTTCTGCCCCTTTGTGTTTCAGTAACAGTGGAGTAACCCTCGGTGTGTGTGTAGTTATGGGTCAGGTTAGAGAGTGAGTAACAGTGGAGTAACCCTCGGTGTGTGTGTAGTTATGGGTCAGGTTAGAGAGTGAGTAACAGTGGAGTAACCCTCGGTGTGTGTGTAGTTATGGGTCAGGTTAGAGAGTGAGTAACAGTGGAGTAACCCTCGGTGTGTGTGTAGTTATGGGTCAGGTTAGAGAGTGAGTAACAGTGGAGTAACCCTCGGTGTGTGTGTAGTTATGGGTCAGGTTAGAGAGTGAGTAACAGTGGAGTAACCCTCGGTGTGTGTGTAGTTATGGGTCAGGTTAGAGAGTGAGTAACAGTGGAGTAACCCTCGGTGTGTGTGTAGTTATGGGTCAGGTTAGAGAGTGAGTAACAGTGGAGTAACCCTCGGTGTGTGTGTGTGTTATGGGTCAGGTTAGAGAGTGAGTAACAGTGGAGTAACCCTCGGTGTGTGTGTAGTTATGGGTCAGGTTAGAGAGTGAGTAACAGTGGAGTAACCCTCGGTGTGTGTGTGTTATGGGTCAGGTTAGAGAGTGAGTAACAGTGGAGTAACCCTCGGTGTGTGTGTGTTATGGGTCAGGTTAGAGAGTGAGTAACAGTGGAGTAACCCTCGGTGTGTGTGTGTGTTATGGGTCAGGTTAGAGAGTGAGTAACAGTGGAGTAACCCTCGGTGTGTGTGTAGTTATGGGTCAGGTTAGAGAGTGAGTAACAGTGGAGTAACCCTCGGTGTGTGTGTAGTTATGGGTCAGGTTAGAGAGTGAGTAACAGTGGAGTAACCCTCGGTGTGTGTGTAGTTATGGGTCAGGTTAGAGAGTGAGTAACAGTGGAGTAACCCTCGGTGTGTGTGTGTTATGGGTCAGGTTAGAGAGTGAGTAACAGTGGAGTAACCCTCAGTGTGTGTGTAGTTATGGGTCAGGTTAGTGAGTGAGTAACCCTCAGTGTGTGTGTAGTTATGGGTCAGGTTAGTGAGTAAAAGTGGAGTAACCCTTGGTGTGTGTGTGTTATTGGTCAGGTTAGTGAGTAACAGTGGAGTAACCCTCAGTGTGTGTGTGTTATGGGTCAGGTTAGTGAGTAACAGTGGAGTAACCCTCGGTGTGTGTGTGTTATGGGTCAGGTTAGTGAGTAACAGTGGAGTAACCCTCGGTGTGTGTGTAGTTATGGGTCAGGTTAGTGAGTAACAGTGGAGTAACCCTCGGTGTGTGTGTGTTATGGGTCAGGTTAGTGAGTAACAGTGGAGTAACCCTCAGTGTGTGTGTAGTTATGGGTCAGGTTAGAGAGTGAGTAACAGTGGAGTAACCCTCGGTGTGTGTGTGTTATGGGTCAGGTTAGTGAGTAACAGTGGAGTAACCCTCGGTGTGTGTGTGTTATGGGTCAGGTTAGTGAGTAACAGTTGAGTAACCCTCGGTGTGTGTGTGTTATGGGTCAGGTTAGTGAGTAACAGTGGAGTAACCCTCGGTGTGTGTGTGTTATGGGTCAAGTTAGTGAGTAACAGTGGAGTAACCCTCGGTGTGTGTGTGTGTTATGGGTCAGGTTAGTGAGTAACAGTGGAGTAACCCTCGGTGTGTGTGTTATGGGTCAGGTTAGTGAGTAACAGTGGAGTAACCCTCGGTGTGTGTGTGTTATGGGTCAGGTTAGAGAGTGAGTAACAGTGGAGTAACCCTCGGTGTTGGTGTGTGTTATGGGTCAGGTTAGTGAGTAACAGTGGAGTAACCCTCGGTGTGTGTGTGTTATGGGTCAGGTTAGAGAGTAACAGTGGAGTAACCCTCGGTGTTGGTGTGTGTTATGGGTCAGGTTAGTGAGTAACAGTGGAGTAACCCTCGGTGTTGGTGTGTGTTATGGGTCAGGTTAGTGAGTAACAGTGGAGTAACCCTCGGTGTGTGTGTGTTATGGGTCAGGTTAGTGAGTAACAGTGGAGTAACCCTCGGTGTTGGTGTGTGTTATGGGTCAGGTTAGTGAGTAACAGTGGAGTAACCCTCGGTGTTGGTGTGTGTTATGGGTCAGGTTAGTGAGTAACAGTGGAGTAACCCTCGGTGTGTGTGTGTTATGGGTCAGGTTAGAGAGTAACAGTGGAGTAACCCTCGGTGTTGGTGTGTGTTATGGGTCAGGTTAGTGAGTAACAGTGGAGTAACCCTCGGTGTTGGTGTGTGTTATGGGTCAGGTTAGTGAGTAACAGTGGAGTAACCCTCGGTGTTGGTGTGTGTTATGGGTCAGGTTAGTGAGTAACAGTGGAGTAACCCTCGGTGTTGGTGTGTGTTATGGGTCAGGTTAGTGAGTAACAGTGGAGTAACCCTCGGTGTGTGTGTGTGTTATGGGTCAGGTTAGTGAGTAACAGTGGAGTAACCCTCGGTGTTGGTGTGTGTTATGGGTCAGGTTAGTGAGTAACAGTGGAGTAACCCTCGGTGTGTGTGTGTTATGGGTCAGGTTAGTGAGTAACAGTGGAGTAACCCTCGGTGTGTGTGTGTGTTATGGGTCAGGTTAGTGAGTAACAGTGGAGTAACCCTCGGTGTGTGTGTGTGTTATGGGTCAGGTTAGAGAGTGAGTAACAGTGGAGTAACCCTCGGTGTTGGTGTGTGTTATGGGTCAGGTTAGAGAGTGAGTAACAGTGGAGTAACCCTCGGTGTTGGTGTGTGTTATGGGTCAGGTTAGTGAGTAACAGTGGAGTAACCCTCGGTGTTGGTGTGTGTTATGGGTCAGGTTAGTGAGTAACAGTGGAGTAACCCTCGGTGTTGGTGTGTGTTATGGGTCAGGTTAGTGAGTAACAGTGGAGTAACCCTCGGTGTTGGTGTGTGTTATGGGTCAGGTTAGTGAGTAACAGTGGAGTAACCCTCGGTGTGTGTAGTTATGGGTCACGTTAGTGAGTAACAGTGGAGTAACCCTCGGTGTTGGTGTGTTATGGGTCAGGTTAGTGAGTAACAGTGGAGTAACCCTCGGTGTTGGTGGCGCTGCTGATGACGTTGCTGAGCTTGGTCTTCAGGCTGGTGAAGGAGACGCTGTTGCTGCCAGCGCTCTCGAAGCGGCCGGTCCCCAGAGACACCACACACTGCAGCGGGACGTCCGGCCACAGACACTGGCACTCGTGGATGGCCAGAGCCGTGGGGTTGTTGATCAGCATCCCACCGTCCTGCAGACACACACTGTCAATCCCCGCTTTCTGGATCACTCTCATTAACCCTGTAAAGATACTGTATCATATCAGGCTTCTAAAAGATCAACATGATCTGACTGTCGACCTCCAGTCCTTCTGTGTCTGATTGATCGTTTAGACTTTATCAAGTAAAAGTCTTGTATGATTGTACAACTGCAGCTCGAGCTACCCGTGTCTTTCTGCTGTTAACGCAAAGTAAACGCATTAATAACTTTGATATTGTTAGTAATATTTCAGCTGGACTGATGCAGGTTTACTTGATTACACATCATTTATTAGAAAAATCATGAGTATTAAAAATGATCAGGAAGGTTTATTTGTTCATCTCTCAATCATTATATTGCTTTGATCATAAACTAAGCATTTAAATATTATCTTACTAAGACATATTATTGGCAGACATTGATATTTATATGCATTTCATGTAAGTATCTGCTGCTGTGTTATAAAGATCTCCTTGATTACATTACAAGCATCAGCATTTCATCACTTTCGTCCATATAAATATCAGCATCTGCAACAAACAGCATATTATTGCTCAGTTTGAGTCTCTGAAAACAATTGAGCTGTTTTTCCTTCATATTCTCATTATATCAGAGTATGAGCCATAAAGCCTGATTTATCAAACAAAAAACACATGCAAACCTGTTTAGATGTTTAAATATTTTGTTTAGGAGTTCAAGAAAGTAAAAAAAAAAGGGTTAGGGTTTCTCACAATTACTTCACATGTCAGGCTTCATAGGATTAATAATGATTCAAAATGTGTATTTTAAAAGAATATTCATTTTAACAGTAAACCTCTGTTGTGGAGCACTTTTTTTTTTTTTGGGCCAAAATAAAAGGAATAGTTACATTTTAATTATTGTTCCTATGTTTTTATTAATGTTTATGACTTTGTTTGATTACCACAGTTTTTTATAATATATTTTAATTAAACTCAGAAAAATGAAAACAGACAACACAGGATTTCTGAAAGGCTTATTCTGAAAAACTATTGTCATTTTTTAAAATAAATAACCAAATGCT
>JAULUF010000081.1:350000-410000 GCA_031834385.1 Semotilus atromaculatus
GGGCCTGAACCAGAGCCCGGGTCCGGTTATCCACACTCACCCGCGCCACGATCTGCAGAACACACCAGGGGTCAGAGGTCAACCTCTGAGGACATCTGACCGGTGACAGGAGGGGCCAGAGGTCATAATACCACCAGATCATTTATTATAACTTGTGCAGATTAAGGGCCGTTAATACTATAAATGTGCAGATTAAGGGCCGGTAATACTATAAACGTGCAGATTTTTTATATACATTTTAATATAAAACTCCTTTAATATAAAACCGGCCTTATGTGGAATTTAAATGTTTGATATGATGATTCCTTTCTGAATAAGAGAGTTGTGTCCCACCTTCTCCCTCTGGATGCGCAGGCGTGTGGCTCGCTCCTCCTCCGCGCTCCGGCCTCTGCTCTCGGACGCTTGCTCTGCTTTATCCGCCTCCGTCGACACTCTTCTGGCCTCCGAGCGGAAGCGGGGAACCAGCGGGCTGATGTAGCTCCCCACGAAGGCCTGTACGCTCGGCGCTGATGTCGTGATGTAACTCCCGAGAGAGAACGGCGGGGTTTCCGGGCGCGAGGACGCGGGTGGAGCGACGGCTTGATCGGGTTTAGTGTAGCCTCTGAAGTAAGAGTTGATATGGTGGGACAGATAGTCGTAGGTCTCGCCCAGATGAGCGCTGAGAGACCACGGGTGGAACAGGGGCGTGGTTTGAGGGGTGGGCGGGGCCTGAGGTGGGGTGGGCGGGGCTGCTTTATGTACTTGAAGCTTAGCTGCCGGAGAAACACGAGAAGAAGGTGGAGCCTGATGTGCAGTGGGCGGGGCCTTGTGTGTGGAAGGCAGGGCTTGAAGTGCAATGGGTGGGGCCTTGTATGTGGAGGGCGGAGCCTGAAGTGCAGTGGGCGGGGCTGTTCCAGTCACTTCATGCTCCTGTTCTTGGATCTTGATTGCTTTAGGAGCAAGTTCAGAGGGTGGAGCCTGATGTACAGTGGGCAAGGCCTTGTGTGTGGAGGGCGGAGCCTGATGTGCAGTGGGCGTGTCCATGTGTGTGGAGGGCGGAGCCTGATGTGCAGTGGGCGTGTCCATGTGTGTGGAGGGCGGAGCCTGATGTGCAGTGGGCCGGGCTGTTTCTGTCACTCCGAGTTCCTGTTCTTGAATCTTAATTGGAGTTGCAGCAATTGCATGGGGTGGAGGTTGAGATGCAGTGGGCGGGGCCTTGTGTGTGGAGGGTGGAGCCTGGGGGGCAGTGGGCGGGGCCTGTGATAAAAGAGGCGGTGTTGAGTTCCCTTTCACCGCTTTGAGTCGGGACAGAATCTCCGCTCGCGTCCCGCTCACCGCCTTCCGAACCGAGTCCAGAGCGGCGCGCAGACGGGACGAGCGACGCCTCAGATCCGCCGACTCCTGCCGCGCCGATGTGCTGAAGGCGCAGATGTTTGCATACGGCCTGACCCGGCAAAACCAGAACCTCCTGAGCTGCGGTCTATAGAAGGGGTTTGTCCGCGGGGACCAGCAGAGGGCGACGGTGACACACCCCGGTCTGTGGCACAGACAGTCCAGCAGCCACAGCACGGTCATCCTCACGCCTCCTCGGGTCAGCGATCCTCATCAGACGCCGGTGAACCACGTCCGCGGGACTTTACACTCACTTAAAGGTGCAGTGTGTAGCATTGGGAGGATCTGTTGACAGAAATGCAATATCATATTCGTAACTATGTTTTCAGTGGTGGGGCGGCAGTGGCTCAGTGGTTCATGTAGGTTGTCTACAAACCGGAAGGTTGGCGGTTCAACCCCCGGTTCCACCTGACCAAGTGTCGAGGTGTCCATGAACAAGACCCCTAACCCCAGCTGACCCCTGACCCCCTAACCCCTGACCCCAGCTGACCCCGGCTGCTCCCGACGAGCTGGATGGCGCCTTGTATGGCTGACACCGCCGTCGGTGTGTGAATGGGTGAATGTGAGGCAATGTAAAGCGCTTTGGTGGCCATTGGGTCTGTGAAAGCGCTATATAAATGCAGTCCATTTACCATTTACCATAACATATAAATTTGACAAAATAACAAAACAAAAACCAAACAATGCTGAACTGCGTCACACAGACCATTTAGCTACATTTAGTAGACACTTTTATCCAAAGTGACTTACAACTGAGGACTAAAGCAAGCGAGTCATCATGAAGAGGCAAAAACAACACAAGTCAAGTATATTTATATAGCGCTTTTCACAATACAGATTGTATCAAAGCAGCTTCACAGTATCAATCAAAACAACATAACAATGTTCATTTCTTAGTGGAAAAAAACATCCACGTTTGGTAGGGCTGATCAATGGTATTGATGATTGGTTAATTAATTTGCATATCCCCAACTGAGCAAGCCAAAGGCAACAAGAAGTGTTCAAAATACAAAGTTAATTTATCCCATCGGCTCAAACATGAAAATTACAAATAAAAGTAATGTTTTTTTTTAAACAAATCATGAAATTGTCCTAAGAAGATTTATTAATTTGCAACTATTTTAATATCTGTATACTAAATCACCTTGCAGAAATGGGAAATTGGGTAAATGTGTTTAATCATGAATATATCTCAACCTGTCCATGTTCTTGAAGTAGTTTTAGATTGAAAATAGTATATAGTTCACTATAGTTTCCACTAAATACTATATTGAATATAACTTTAATAAATTATTAACTTATGATTTTGAATCTCCTTTAGTATGAAATAAAATAACTGAATGACACCAAGTTCTACTTAGTATTGTACAGTTTTATCAAGGTAACAACAACAATTAGTGAAAAACATTGTTTAGATTTCTGTTTGCTCTAAACAATTTCTTAGAGATTTATGACAGTATTATTAATGTAATAGGCTATGTCATTTCACATCATGTCATTTCACATAATCACGTATACTTCATAAACTAGATATTGCGGTGTCTGTTTATTAGAAATTAACATGACATTGCATCTGTAATATAATAAAACATTCATGTCTGTCCAAAACACATTAAAGATGAAATTTGATTCTGAATGTAAATATGGGACTGTTGGACAGGGTCACGCGATAAACTGAAGTTATTCTGAAGAAACACTGAAATAACAACGTACCTGTGGTGGGTTAAACGCTCATTATAAATGTTTGGTTGTCGGTTGTACAAGTATAAAAGTTAAAGTGGTTTGTTGCTGTTTACGGGTCATTCGACACTAAGAACATCTGATAAACACAGTGCGACCCTCCGCGCGCACTTCCGTAGTCAGTCACGTGCTACACAACAGAGTGTTTGATTGGTTGAACTGCCACCCGTCATCTGTAGATTCGGATAAATAAAGTGAACACTGAGTCGCGCTTTTCGCTACGAATTCTTTATAATTAATGTTTTATAATAATTAATTATAATTTATAATTCATTGTACTGATCTGAAATAATCTCTCTGTGTGATCGTGTAATAGAAGATGATAAAATACCTGTCATGATGAACTCATGAATGACCAGCAGATGGAGCTGTTCCTCAAGAAAACACACAGATGATCACGCGACTTTCCTCCACGTTATTCATAAATACATTTTATTTCAGTTTAAATATCACAAGGTGCAGTCATTTACTTTAATTCTCAATATTCACACTGTAACAAGCAACATGAATAAATTCACTTAATAAATTGACAACCTGTCTGTTAATCTTCATTCTTCATCATGATGTTAGCCAATAAACATCATTTTTGGATTGATCTATTTTTGGAGTTAACGCTGTAAGATCTGACACCTGACAGCGATTCCCTGACACCTAGTGGTCACTTACAGGTGTTGATCTGAAACAACCTTGACAACGAGCCATTAAAAAAATGATTTGTTTTTTATTATTGTATTTTTCTAATATGCGAAGCTTGTAACCTGTAGGCTCCTCACAGTGCATAATGTTATTTTGGTCATTAAAAATGAATATTAATAAAAGAAATCAAGCCACAATGTCTCACTTTCTTATAGATTTTTTTTGCAAAAATATTAATTTCTCTGCTGTCGAAGGACTTAGCCTACTTCTTTTATTAAAGATAATTTCTCCAGCCTTTGAAAAAATCCTCTCACAAGGGACACTTATTGCTGGCATGCAAATATATTTTTTAGGACATACAAATGAGGAAAGATTACTGCTCTCTCTTTCCAGTAAGTTAGGGGATCATGAGTTCTGGGCAAAAACGCATCGTTGAGGTATTTTTTCACTTCCACTGTGGGATCAGCTGTAGCATTGTGTATCATCTGGGTCCACAACTCGTCAGGACAGCTGGACTAATTCCTAGTACCCTGTGTCTGTCAAGAAAATAGTAAGGGACACTATATCTAAAACCATGTAACGTTGACTACATACTGTGCAAAAGTGTTAGGCTTGTTAGATTCTTCAACAAAAAAGTGATATATTTTGCTTTAGTGTGCCAGCTGTTTTATAGACAAGGGGGTGATCATACCAAAGTTCCCATAAACTGTCCTGTGTTTTATGGATGATGTATTGTTGCAGTAGGCGAGCTGCCGATCACAATACACACATCTCACTTTATTTGGGGTTTCTAAATGGAAATGCTCCCACACCACAGATGTACGGCATCTCTTCTGGGGAGCCTCCATTTTATCTATCTATCCAAATCTATCTAGATATGTATCTACAATCTATCTATGTATTTAGATATGTATAATATGTATTTAGATATGTATAATATGTATTTAGATATGTATAATATGTATTTAGATATATAATATGTATTTAGATATGTATGTATAATATGTATTTAGATATGTAGCCTATCTATCTATCTATCTAGATATGTAGCCTATCTATCTATCTATCTATCTATCTATCTATCTATCTATCTATCTATCTATCTATCTATCTATCTATCTACATGTAGCCTATCTATCTATCTATCTATCTAGATATGTAGCCTATCTATCTATCTATCTATCTAGACATGTAGCCTATCTATCTATCTATCTATCTATCTATCTATCTATCTATCTAGATATGTAGCCTATCTATCTATCTATCTATCTATCTAGACATGTAGCCTATCTATCTATCTATCTAGACATGTAGCCTATCTATCTATCTATCTATCTATCTATCTATCTATCTATCTATCTATCTATCTATCTACATGTAGCCTATCTATCTATCTATCTATCTATCTAGATATGTAGCCTATCTATCTATCTATCTATCTACATGTAGCCTATCTATCTATCTATCTATCTATCTAGATATGTAGCCTATCTATCTATCTATCTATCTATCTATCTATCTATCTATCTATCTATCTATCTATCTACATGTAGCCTATCTATCTATCTATCTATCTAGATATGTAGCCTATCTATCTATCTATCTATCTATCTAGATATGTAGCCTATCTATCTATCTATCTATCTAGATATGTAGCCTATCTATCTATCTATCTATCTAGATATGTAGCCTATCTATCTATCTATCTATCTATCTATCTATCTAGACATGTAGCCTATCTATCTATCTATCTATCTATCTATCTAGACATGTAGCCTATCTATCTATCTGCCTATCTATCTATCTATCTATCTATCTAGACATGTAGCCTATCTATCTATCTATCTATCTATCTATCTAGACATGTAGCCTATCTATCTATCTATCTATCTATCTAGACATGTAGCCTATCTATCTATCTATCTATCTATCTATCTATCTAGACATGTAGCCTATCTATCTATCTGCCTATCTATCTATCTATCTATCTATCTATCTATCTATCTATCTAGACATGTAGCCTATCTATCTATCTATCTATCTATCTATCTATCTAGACATGTAGCCTATCTATCTATCTATCTATCTATCTATCTAGACATGTAGCCTATCTATCTATCTATCTATCTATCTATCTATCTATCTATCTAGACATGTAGCCTATCTATCTATCTATCTAGACATGTAGCCTATCTATCTATCTATCTATCTATCTATCTATCTATCTATCTATCTATCTATCTATCTATCTATCTACATGTAGCCTATCTATCTATCTATCTATCTATCTATCTATCTATCTATCTACATGTAGCCTATCTATCTATCTATCTAGATATGTAGCCTATCTATCTATCTATCTATCTATCTATCTATCTATCTATCTATCTATCTATCTATCTATCTAGACATGTAGCCTATCTATCTAATCTATCTATCTATCTACATGTAGCCTATCTATCTATCTATCTATCTATCTAGATATGTAGCCTATCTATCTATCTATCTATCTATCTATCTATCTATCTATCTATCTATCTACATGTAGCCTATCTATCTATCTATCTATCTATCTAGATATGTAGCCTATCTATCTATCTATCTATCTATCTAGATATGTAGCCTATCTATCTATCTATCTATCTAGATATGTAGCCTATCTATCTATCTATCTATCTAGATATGTAGCCTATCTATCTATCTATCTATCTAGATATGTAGCCTATCTATCTATCTATCTATCTAGATATGTAGCCTATCTATCTATCTATCTATCTATCTATCTATCTATCTATCTATCTATCTATCTAGACATGTAGCCTATCTATCTATCTATCTATCTATCTATCTATCTATCTATCTAGACATGTAGCCTATCTATCTATCTGCCTATCTATCTATCTATCTAGACATGTAGCCTATCTATCTATCTATCTATCTATCTATCTATCTATCTATCTATCTAGACATGTAGCCTATCTATCTATCTATCTATCTATCTAGACATGTAGCCTATCTATCTATCTATCTATCTATCTATCTATCTATCTATCTATCTATCTATCTATCTAGACATGTAGCCTATCTATCTATCTGCCTATCTATCTATCTATCTATCTATCTATCTATCTATCTATCTATCTATCTATCTATCTATCTAGACATGTAGCCTATCTATCTATCTATCTATCTATCTAGACATGTAGCCTATCTATCTATCTATCTATCTATCTATCTAGACATGTAGCCTATCTATCTATCTATCTATCTATCTATCTATCTATCTATCTAGACATGTAGCCTATCTATCTATCTATCTATCTATCTATCTATCTATCTATGTAGCCTATCTATCTATCTATCTATCTATCTATCTATCTATCTATCTATCTATCTATCTATCTATCTATCTATCTTTATTTCTATGTATCTATTAATGTGTATATGTATACTTTGTCTCTAGCCTATCAGTCAATGTGTTGTGTAAATTTAAATGTAAGCCTAAATATAGCCTAACTAAAATCGCACTATAAATGTCACTATATCACCAAAAATCCGCTATCTTAAAATCAAACTCCTCTTTGGTCTGTTTCCGACCGTGTCAATCAAACGCTGATTCGGCGGATCACACCTGATGAAACACTTAGTGAAACACTTCGAGGCTTCGTTTGGCCATAGTCACGTGACATGGGTGTTTTGAATCACGCTTCGAATCAGTGTTTCGAAACATCTGCGCTTCGGGATCTCGCAAAGCTTCGGAACGATTGTTTTGCGTCAGCCATCCCTTTCTTCTACAGGCTTTTGTAGTGCTGGACGAACCAGGAGCTCGTAGGTGCCGCAGATGGCAATCAAGGTAAGATTACTACTATTATTATTATTATTATTATTATTGTCATGATGAATATCATTCTCATCCAGCTTTTTTTTTGCGCTCTCTTATTCCTTAGATTCTTGTACGCTAAAGCAGCTCAGAAATGGTGTCTGTAGTTCAGAGTTTCAGATCTTCTGCTGTGCAAATGGTTCACTTGAGTTTCTGATTCACTTTTAGACTGACCCCAGTTTATTTTACGAGACAAGACCGCAGCACAGGATCTCGATGAGCTCCAGAAACGAGGACCACTGCCAGAGACCATAAGAGATGCTTTCAACGGTCCCCTTCAGACAATGTTCTATTGGTCAAATTTTACCAAGTTTTTGGACTGAACTTCGTGCCCAGAACTACGTGCCCAGGTAACGCATCTATAGTGAACAACTAAAATGATATCTTATGGCATTTCACTACTTTAGTAGGGCCTAAATGCATATTGATTTAAGATTTTTTTTAGATATTTGGACTGGAAACAAGACCGAGAAACTAAATAAGAAAAGCATTTTTTCCCAGTGTATGTGTTGGTATTTATTTAACTTTGACCTGATTTTAAAAATGTTATTCATCATTCTCAAATCAAATTGAGTTTGCATAAAAGGTCCAATACAAATTAAGGATTCTGTATAATTATTAAAATCACAAAAATGTTCATAGTTGTATGTACGGGGATGGTTGTAACACTTTCAAAACACGTGTTACAACCTACCCCGCCTCCGTCACTATTTTTTAACTAGCTGTATTAGCATGGTGCTTTGAAATTAGCAGGAGGTTGATATACCATTCTTTACCTGATAACTCATACAACATTATCTACAACGGTAAAGTACTAAACAAAAAAATTCTTATGTTTTTTTTACTTTCTCAGAATTCAGAATGAGATTTTCTGCTGTAGCTTCAGGAAAGATTGCAACACAGACTTGAAAACCTCCGTGTGTGTGTGATCGTAAAGGAAGCCTGAGGAAACTGAAACGGTCACATGACTCCTATCTTATCCCAGATTGGTGGAGTTGGTAGTGTTACAACTAACCCCGTGTTACAGCTGTACCCGGTCTCCCCTACTTATTCTACTATTATGATACAACAATCTTACATTTGGGAGCAATTTAGCAAGAACATACACTGAGTATCTTTTTGTAATAATTGTGTGCCAATATACTGTTACATATCTATGCATTTATACTTTTTTGTTTAGCTTTTTTTTGGTAGCAAAAGTGCAGATGTTTAAGTTTTGGGCTAAGATGTTTCAAGGCAAGAAAAGCTAAGACTATTGCAATTTTTTTAAATACTGGGAAATATATCTTGTTTCATGTGGTTACAGGGTAAGTGGTGCTTGTATAATAAATAAAGGTTTCCGAGTAAGTGGTATAAAATTGTGTATGGATTTTTATTGTAGCCTACTTACCCTGTAACTACATGGAACAATGGGGTAACAGGCATCACTACATGAAACAAGTATTTTTCCCCAAGATTTAAGCAAAAGATGCAATAGTTTTAGTTTTCAGTGCACTTTTGTTAAAAATATTACTAAATGCATAGATATGTACCCTGTAATAAAAAAAAAGTCTATACAGTATGTACTGGTTCACCATATGTAAGAACTGATTTTCCTGCTAAGACAAAAGCTGAGATAAAACTCGCCATAAAGCAATAAAACGCACCCTGGACAGAAGATCGCACAGACAGAGCACAGGACACTGTCTTGTCCAAACGTTTCTCCTGCCTTATCTCTGCATCTCCCTCATCTCCTCTCCCCCTGAGTCAAGTCACCACAAGTTCACTAAGAATGCCTATATATCATATATGATGTATCTTGGGAATCTATTGTTTTTACTTTTCGTGTTTGGTATCATTTTGAGTGTCTCAGTACGATTGGTAAAATGGTCTTAATTTCATTGCAATCATTGGTAATATGAGAAAGATTGAGGACTAGGAGAATCCTGTGTTCCTCTTTGGGTGATGTTTCTTCAAGATCTCTCCCCCGAGACCAGGTGCTCCCCCTGGGGTACAGGAACTGACCCAAAACACACTGGAGAAATATTGGTACAACCCTTTTGTTCTGGTCTGGGTATTTAAGGCTAGGTAACAGAGCAGTCCGGGGGAACTGTAACCAGGAAAAACCCCCATGCAGTGCTGTGTCAGTGCTCTCCCGTTGGAAAGCTCTCACACACTACTGTGTGTCTCTGTCAGGAAAGCATTGCTTACTTTTAGAATCATCTTTGAGTAATTGATGTCATGCATTTATTATTTCTGAATTGGCTTTTAATCATTTACTTGTGAAATTGACACGATACATTTCCTGACAAAAATAAATGTTAACCTTGATTATTCTGAAATCATTATTTCTAGTAGATTATGTGTAGTTGTTCCTGCAAATCTCTGTCCAGGATAGATCACACCGAAGGCACTAATGAATGGAGCATGGGGCACATCATTAGACCTTCTGATTTCTGACTATCTCCTAACTTAGCATGTTGTACGCTGCAACTATTGAGAAAAATTACACCTATGGGTCAGCAGTGAGCGGCTGCGTAGGGTAAGATAGTTCGCACTGCACCCTCGGACTATTTTAGGACTGGCTAGTTTGTGATTGTGAGCGCACACTCGCTACGTGACGTCTCAAAGCGACACCAGGTCCTTAATGAACGAATATTTGAAATTATGAAATGGCCAGAATAATCAAAGATCTAAATTAACTCATAATCAGTATTTATGACTGTTTTCTAAGAAGATAAACAAACAATCTAAATTTGATTAACATTTGAAATTGGAGTCAGATTAAGCGTAGAGCTAAAGTAATATTTAAACTAAATTCCAATAAATTAAGTGAACTTCACTGGAGCGCTGGAAAGACATACACGCATTATTCCTTCGACCATACCATTGGATTCCGGTGTTGGGCCAATGGGTGGACCTTACACAAACCAATATCCAAAAGCTCACATCGGGTGTACGATGTAAAGGCACAACTGTTCTGCACGAACAGACCCGAAATGAGCAAGAAAAATACAGCAAAATTGCAGAATCTGGAGAGACCGCGAGCCTCGCGATGTACTCGCGTCGCCATCTTGGTTCATAGTGTTGGATTTAGCTGGTCAGTGTTGGTCTCAGCTGGTCAGTGTTGGTCTCAGCTGGTCAGTGTTGGCTTTAGCTGGTCAGTGTTGGTCTTAGCTGGTCAGTGTTGGTCTTAGCTGGTCAGTGTTGGTCTTAGCTGGTCAGTGTTGGCTTTAGCTGGTCAGTGTTGGTCTCAGCTGGTCAGTGTTGGTCTCAGCTGGTCAGTGTTGGTCTTAGCTGGTCAGTGTTGGTCTTAGCTGGTCAGTGTTGGTCTTAGCTGGTCAGTGTTGGTCTTAGCTGGTCAGTGTTGGTCTCAGCTGGTCAGTGTTGGTCTTAGCTGGTCAGTGTTGGTCTTAGCTGGTCAGTGTTGGTCTTAGCTGGTCAGTCAGTGTTGGTCTTAGCTGGTCAGTCAGTGTTGGTCTTAGCTGGTCAGTCAGTGTTGGTCTTAGCTGGTCAGTCAGTGTTGGTATTAGCTGGTCAGTGTTGGTCTTAGCTGGTCAGTCAGTGTTGGTCTTAGCTGGTCAGTCAGTGTTGGTCTTAGCTGGTCAGTGTTGGTCTTAGCTGGTCAGTGTTGGTCTTAGCTGGTCAGTCAGTGTTGGTCTTAGCTGGTCAGTGTTGGTCTTAGCTGGTCAGTGTTGGTCTTAGCTGGTCAGTGTTGGTCTTAGCTGGTCAGTGTTGGCTTTAGCTGGTCAGTGTTGGTCTTAGCTGGTCGGTCAGTGTTGGTCTTAGCTGGTCAGTGTTGGTCTTAGCTGGTCAGGCTGGTCAGTGTTGTCAATGTTGGTCTTAGCTGGTCAGTGTTGGTCTTAGCTGGTCAGGCTGGTCAGTGTTGGTCTTAGCTGGTCAGTGTTGGTCTTAGCTGGTCAGGCTGGTCAGTGTTGGTCTTAGCTGGTCAGGCTGGTCAGTGTTGTCAATGTTGGTCTTAGCTGGTCAGTGTTGGTCTTAGCTGGTCAGGCTGGTCAGTGTTGGTCTTAGCTGGTCAGTGTTGGTCTTAGCTGGTCAGGCTGGTCAGTGTTGGTCTTAGCTGGTCAGTGTTGGTCTTAGCTGGTCAGGCTGGTCAGTGTTGTCAATGTTGGTCTTAGCTGGTCAGTGTTGGTCTTAGCTGGTCAGGCTGGTCAGTGTTGTCAATGTTGGTCTTAGCTGGTCAGTGTTGGTCTTAGCTGGTCAGGCTGGTCAGTGTTGGTCTTAGCTGGTCAGTGTTGGTCTTAGCTGGTCAGGCTGGTCAGTGTTGGTCTTAGCTGGTCAGGCTGGTCAGTGTTGTCAATGTTGGTCTTAGCTGGTCAGTGTTGGTCTTAGCTGGTCAGGCTGGTCAGTGTTGGTCTTAGCTGGTCAGTGTTGGTCTTAGCTGGTCAGGCTGGTCAGTGTTGGTCTTAGCTGGTCAGGCTGGTCAGTGTTGTCAATGTTGGTCTTAGCTGGTCAGTGTTGGTCAGTGTTGGTCTTAGCTGGTCAGGCTGGTCAGTGTTGGTCTTAGCTGGTCAGTGTTGGTCTTAGCTGGTCAGTGTTGGCTCAAAATGAAGCAGAGTAATGTTAAGAGTTCTGATGGTGCCACTAAACGATCGGTGGGGACAAGGAAAAGTCAAGAAGAAGGGATAAGCAGTGAGATTGTGATGGCAGATCACTCGTCGTACTCCATCGTGAAAGATAATCTGCGTGTACCACTGCCAGATACGCCAGAAAAACCTTGTTCTAAAAAAAAGAAAGACGAACCGTGTCGCTTCTTGAAATGCAAGATAATATTGTGAATCTCTTATCCAGAAAAATTAATGAGAGTTCAGGGCACCTGGAGAATCTGATTCGGGAAAATACGCTCAGCATTGGAACCTTGAAAAAGTCAATTGATTTCGCGCTGAATGAAGTTAAAGACTTGAAAGAGGAAATGAAAGTGGTGAAATAATTCACTAAATCGCACGAGCAGAAAGTTGCTGAGCTTGAACGAAAAGTTAATGAAGCAGAAAGATATCGAAGAAAATGGAATCTGAGGCTCCATGGTGTTCCCGAGAAAACGGATGAAAATCTCAAGCATCAGGTGATTGGAATTTGCGGCTCAGTTGCTCCAGAGTTAAAGGAGAGATGCCAGGTTGATGTGGACATTGTTCATAGACTGGGTCGGAAAGAACAGGGAAGAAGCCCAAGAGCGACGATAATTCAGTTCACGAACAGGTCTACTCGGGATCTACTCTGGAAAAGAGCGAAGAACTGTGAATTCCTTCAAGCACAGCGTTTACGGTTTACAGAAGATTTGACGGCGCTGGATGTGGAGAGACGAAAGCTCCTGTGGCCCATGGTGAAAGATGCCAGAGAGAAAGGTCGTAAAGCTTATTTTGTGGGAAACGCCTTTGATGATGGCGTTGAAATTTTCCCCAAATAAAGGTTTGGTTTTGTTGGTCTCTGACCTAATATTTCAATTGAGGATTTGTGAATAAGAATGATCAAGGGGGAATGAGGAAGAAAAAAAGAAAAAAAAGAAAAAAAAAGTTAAAATAAAATACAAAATATTCTCCCAGGTAAAATAATAAACGAATAAGGAATGTGCACCCTTTTGAGTTACATATAAAGCTAAGCTTCCAAGAATTTTTCTTTCTTTCTTCTGTAGTTGTGTTCATTAAAAGTTCATGTCTTTATCTTTTTGTTCTTTCAATGTGAGGGGTATTCGAGATTTAACTAAACGAAAGGCTGTTTTTTTGTATTGCAAGAGATTTAATGTAGATTTTAATTTTTTACAAGAGACTCATGCTTGTTCTTCAGATGTGAATTTTTGGAAGTCTCAGTGGGGCAGCGAAATCTGACATTCTTTTGGAAGTAATCACTCAGCAGGAGTTGCAATTTTAAAGGGTTCATTTAAAGGGAAAATAGTTAATAGCAAAGTCCACAATGGAGGTAGATGGATAATTCTAACGGTATCCATTGATGGTAAAATGTTTTTGTACTGTATATGCCTCAAATATAAAAAAATATAATGTTGATTTGTTCTCTGAAATTGAAAATGAGATAAACAAAATAAGGAAAAGATTTCATGATATTGAAATTATTCTAGGTGGGGACTTCAATACTGTCCCAGATGTTAGGATGGATAGAATTCCTATTCCAATTAAACCACCTACAAATAATTCAGAGCTATCAATATTTTGTGAAAATGTAGGGTTAATTGATATATGGAGATATAAATACCCACATTTGAAAGAGTACACGTGGAGTAATGGGGATAAATCTAAACAGTCAAGAATCGATTTTTGGTTAATCTCTAATTCATTAGAACAAAATACAAACAAAGTATCAATTGAACCATCAATATTGTCTGATCACAAAAATATTTATCTTCTCATTAAAATGAATAACGAAACATCATATAAAAGTTCTAAGACTTATTGGAAATTTAATAATAGATTATTAGAAATTGAAAGTTTTCAACATGAAATTAAGAAAATAATACAAACATATTGGAATGAAGCTAAACAAACGAATTTATACTGTAAAAATTGGGAGCTCATGAAGTTTCAGATTAGAATTAGTGCAATTAATAAAGGCAACGAAGTTGCCAAATCTAATAGATTAAAGGAAGAGGAAATTATTAAAGCTATTTGTAACATTACTAATAATGACAGTGATGGGAACTCTAATTTGTTAACGAATTTGCAGGCTGAGTTAGATAAAGTATATATAATCAAGGCAAAAGGTTCATTTGTTAGATCACGAAGACGTTGGTTGGAGGAAGGAGAAACTAATTCCAGATACTTTTATAATTTGGAAAAAAGGAATGGAGAATATACATCCATTAGAAAGCTTAATATTAATGGCCATGAAACACAGGACTCTATTATTATTTCAAAATATGTATCTGATTTTTATGGTAAATTATATTCCAGCAATGCATGTTCTGCAGACAAAATAGAGGATTTTTTAAAGCCCCTTAAACAAAACATAACTTGTATTGATGAAGATTTTAAAGCTCTTTGTGATAATGAAGTATCCATTTTAGAGATAAAAACAGCTATAAAAAAACGTAAACAAGTCCCCGGGTAATGATGGCTTAACTGCTGAGTTTTTTAAAACATTTCATGATCTAACCGAATTTCTGTTAATGGTCTTTAAAGAGTCTATTGATCAGGAAGCTTTGCCACCCTCCATGACACAAGGTCTAATATCATTAATTCCAAAGGCTGATAAAGACCTATCTTCACTAGATAATTGGCGACCTATTACACTAATAAATAATGATAGTAAAATTATTGCTTCCATATTTGCTGAAAGGCTAAAGTTAGGATTAGAACTTATCATTGATGAGGGGCAGTCAGGCTTTATAAAAGGTAGACATATTTGTAATAATATTAGACTTGTATTAGACCTTATAGATTATAACGAAATTATTAAAGAAAATAGTTTTAATTTTGTTTGTCGATTTTTACAAGGCCTTTGATACAATTGAACATGACTTTATTTTTAAAACTCTTACATTTTTCGGTTTTGGGAACAAATTTCAAAAAGTAATTAGAACCCTATATAATAAGATTAATAGTTCTGTAAAATTGGCATATGGAACTTCTCATAGATTCAAAATTAAAAGGGGAATTCGACAGGGCTGTCCGATTAGTCCATTGCTTTTTTTGTTGGTTACACAAATTATGGCCATTCATATTAAGAAGGACAGTTTTCGTGGCATCAAAATAGAAGATACAGAAATTAAATGCACACAGTTAGCGGATGACACTACTCTTTTCTTAAGAGATTATACTGAAGTTGAAAAAGCAATAAAGTGTCTGCAGTTATTTTCATCTGTATCCGGTCTTTCCCTGAATATTAATAAATGTGAACTTATGGCTCTAGGTGCATGTGACTTTACCACAATATGCAATATTCCCGTAAAAGAAGTTGTCAAATATTTAGGTATTAAGATATAAAAAAATCAGGAAGTTAGGAATGAGCTAAATTTTACTCCTATAATTCAATCATTTGAAAAGAAACTGAATTCTTGGCTGATGAGAGATATCTCTATAACTGGTCGCGTGTTATTGGTTAAAGCTGAAGGTTTATCCAGGTTGGTTTATAATGCTCAAGTGTTAGAGGTACCCCCCTCATTAATTAAAAGTATAGACACTAAACTCTTTAAATTTATTTGGAAGAACAAATCACATTATATTAAAAAAGAAAATATTTGTAGATCAAAAGTTAATGGAGGATTGAATGTTTTGGATTTTAAGACTTCTAATATTATATTTAAAATAAAATGGCTTCAAAATTATTTAAAAAATAAACAAAGTATATGGTATACGGTACCTAATTATATCTTTCAAAAAGTAGGTGGTATAGAATTTATACTAAAATGTGAGTATGATGTTAACAAAATACCCGTTAAACTTGCAAGTTTCCACAAACAAGCTTTACTTTCATGGACTCTAATGTATAATCACAATTTTTCCCCTCATAAATGTACCATTTGGAATAATAGATGTATAAGGATTAAAAACAAATAAATTTTTTTTTGAAAATTGGTTCGTAAAGGGAATTATTTGGGTTAAACAGTTGATAAAAAATGATGGTGTCTTATACAGTTATAATGAGTTTGTTCATATATAAAACTTTTCAGTTGATCCTGTCCAATATTTTTTGGTTTTACATGCAATTCCCAAGGAAATTTTGAGATTATTGGAAGGTCATAATAGTTGTTCTTTACAAACAACAGTAGAAGAATTTACTTCTTGTATTAAATTGCAGGGTAAGGATTTCACAAGTTTTGGATGTAATAATATTTTTTTGCGGTCCCTTCTTCAATCTAAATGTATACTTGCTGTTACTATTCACTGGAATTCTTTATTTAAGAAACATATTGAGTGGAGTAAAGTTTGGATGACACCTCACAAGTATTGCATTACAAACAAAGTAAAAGAGGTTTCATATAAAATTTTCCATCGAATTTACCCAGTTAAATCACTTGTGGTACAACGTTTTAAAGTGAACATTGAAGATATTTGTTGTTTTTGTAAAACCACCCCTGAGACTATTAAGCATTTATTTTGGGAATGTCCCAAGACCCAAATGTTTTGGAAAGAACTTAGTAATTACTTGCAAAGTAAAGTTATGACTCCTGTTAACTTTGAAGAAATTGATGTAATGTTAAAATGTTTCTCATTTGAGGGTGAAAAAAACATTTTGTTTATTTTTGATTTAATTGTTATAATTTCCCGTTACTATATTCATAAGGTCAAATGGAATGGAAAAATACCAAATTTTGAACATTTTAAAATTGATGTTAAGATATATTTAGAAACTATTTCCAAAAGTAAAAACCTGAATGCTATGAAAACTAAACAGCTGTTTGACAAGTACAAGTTTTTTTTGTAAAAAGTCTTTCAGTAGCCTATTTATTATTATTATTATTATTTTTTTCTTTTTCTTTTTTTTTTCATTTTTTTTTTTTCATCTCTTCTCTACCCCTGACATGTATGGTTATATGTACTCTTGTGTGTAAAATGTTTTGTTGTTATTAAAATTCAATAAAAAAAAAAAAAAAAAAAATAAA
Source organism: Semotilus atromaculatus (assembly GCA_031834385.1). Classification (NCBI taxonomy): domain Eukaryota; kingdom Metazoa; phylum Chordata; class Actinopteri; order Cypriniformes; family Leuciscidae; genus Semotilus; species Semotilus atromaculatus. Next base: position 367,178 of record JAULUF010000081.1, read on the forward strand.
AATAAAAAAAAAATAATAATAAAAAAAAATATAATAAAAAATCTCCCCACTCCAACTCTCTCTTGTTTCCCCTCTCGAACTCTCATTGGCTCACCAACTTGTCAGTCTCTTAATCGACCAATGCACATCAATTCACAGCCCAAAATGACGTTAGACACGTTTTTCGCATGTACACCACAACCAAACTCTAATATAGGAATGAAAAAAAACCAATACATAGTCAACATAAACATATTTCTAATTACAAAAAATAAAATAAAACATTATCATAATTTCACCCTCAGCAAATATAGAAAAATGACAAATATATACATCAGGGTTACATATATAATTGGAATGATATCGATTTTTTTTATGTTAGTGTGTAACAAAATAATTGTAATTTGACTGTTTAATGTTTTTACTCCACATTTGGAGGAATTATTATATTTTCAAAATTTATATAAATAAACAAATATTTTTAAATACAAAAACAGCTTTTTAAGTAAAATTCACTTTATAAAAAGACCCACATTTTCTAACGTTCATTCATGGGGATAACATACTGTGCAAAAAAATGCTAAACTTGACAAAAAGTCATTTTTATTGTTATAATTGTGACTTCATAATGTAGATATGAATCCAACTGGAAAAACTTGTGAAAATATGTCTTTCAGTTAGTCAAAAAGCCCAGTAATCTACTGGTTAAGTGGCAGATCAGTGGGCTTGCTGCAGTACGGGGTTGTTTGACCAAAGCTGAGGTCCTCGTCAGAATGTTGTTGGTGGTGCCAGTGTCCTCATGTGAAGCTGAGACGAGCTTCAGTGCATTGTGGAGACTGAAGACGTGGCTATAAGGGCTACTATGGGCCAAGACAGACTTAACAGTCTGTTAGTCTGCAATGTGCACAAAGACAGGCTGGACAGCCTTAACATTAACAAGATATGCCAAGAGTTTGTGGGGCCCAGTGATACCAGGAAAAATACATTTGGTACTTTTGTTTAGTGTCTATCCTGTCATTCAAGTTTGATTTAAATTACAGCTATTTTTCATTAGGGCAGTGACTATAACCTAACAACCTAATAATTTTATTTGTTACATAATCATTTTATTTCTTTTATATGGGGACACTTTTCACAATATTGACGTTTTTCATTACTTTAAAAGTTAAGTTGAAAACTTTTTTTTAACTTCGCTTTTAGTTAAGGGTATTTGTTCATTGAAGTAATAACTTTCTCTTTATACTGATCTCACTATACAGTTGTGTGAGTGTGTGTCTAAGAGTGTATAGTCATGCCTTCATTTGCAAGGCATGGTAAATGTTTTTATATAATTATAACTGTGAAGCAACAACGTTGCTATTAAATGAGCTATATAAATAAATACAAGTTGAAGTTAAGTTCAAATTCCATTGCATTTTGGTGGCTTGATTGTGTAAATAACTTTTTAATTTAGCAATAAAAAAACGTTTTAATATTGCAATAATTTTTTTTTAGGTTTTGAAGAATTTTTTTGGTCAATTTAGTCAGCTTTTTCATTGAACCAGAAAGAAACTTTAAAAAGAAGGATAATGGAACGGTCTCCATCTACACTAATAATAGTAAGGCTTTCCTCTCTGTACACATATCCTTTCAAGTACAATTTTGCCTGTATTATTGGTGTCCCCTTCTAAAATTGCTCTTAAGATGTTATGTTTATTGTCCCCCCCCAACATTTAGATGAAATTTTCGCCCCTGCTGTGCTGGCGTAGGTTTACAAATGATTGACCGTACACATCTGATGAAACGGCTCACATTCGTCTCTGATAGACCACCATCTTCTCTCATATTACTGTAAAACATTCATTATATCTAGACAAGTTTCAGATATGAATTTCTCCTTACAGCAAATGTGAACATGGGGCCAGTTCACCAACAGTGTATGATTATGATTATGATTCGGGCAGCATTACAGGTCAGAAGTCAGACTGGATCAGAACATCCACAACATGTATCAGTTGATCTGGTTGGAGGAGTCGTACGCCGGTGTGGAGACGGGTTTGTGGAGGGTCCGTGAGGTCTTCACACGGCCATGAGCTGACACCCTGGTGTCATTATATTTCTTATATAACTTTTAGGCTTCCTTTATTAAGTAATTTATAACTATTCTTAATTTGTGGTAAGATGTGTCATTTATGTAGAAATTATGTATTGTTTTATTTTGTGTGTATTTGTATTGCCAATCCACCAATGTTCTAATGTTATTGTTATTTGAGGATTAATTTAAAAAAATTAAAATTAAACCCCGTACAGTAGGTGGCGCTATGAACCTACAACCTTTGTTTGTTTGTTAGCCGCCAGTACACGCATAAAAAAGGAACCGCGGACGAACTTTAAAAACAAAAATGGAGCAGCAGCCACAGCCCCAGCAGCAGCAGCCCCAACACCAACACCCCGATCACCCAGTGTCAGCCCTCAACACCCTCGGCCAGAGGAGAGGGGTTGAGGTGGCCTTCGTTGGGGAAGGCCACACCGGACCCCCGCATGAGCCCAGGTAAGATGACCACATCTAGAGAACTCTCTCCACAGCTGCTGTTTCTGTGCGTTTACTACTGCAAGCTTGGAATGTTTATTAGGCTAGTTGTTTTTAAAGGGGAAATGAAACGTCCATGTTTTGGCACTGGTAGTAGCTACATATATTAGAAAAATCACTTTGCCTAAAATTTTATTTAAAAAAAGTTGTTAACCACAGATATGACCAAATTAATTTCGTAATTTCTAGCTAGCTATCTAGCTTGCGAGTCGCCATTTTGGAGTGACGTCACAGCCTACGTAACGGGGTTGGTTGGTTCCGTTGGTGAGTGAAGAGAGTGAAGCGTTCCTGGATCGGACTCAATATGCACTTGATTTGAAATGGTGGAAGACGAAATTGAAAGATCTGTTGAGTCCGTGCGTCCCATTGCTTATGCATTAGAGCCGATACGGCGTGGGAACCGAGCAGTGGTACGTCGCTATGTCGGACAGCCGGTGGTGGACAGTGACCGGGGCTCGAGAGCGCGTTGTGAGGGCGCGGGTGCAGCCTCCGTGTTGCCAGATCCACCTAATGTAAAGGTGGCAGTAGACTTCTGGACTCGTTTTTCTGATTTAATGTCACACTTTAGGAAGTTATTAAAGTGGAAAGTTGCATGTTAGGGTTCGTGATATATTAGTCTTATTTCCAAAACACAAGCTTTCAACCTATTTCGGATTATTATATTTTTTATATTTAATTTTTGCTTGTTTTTTTGTAGCAATATCTGGCAACATTTTACTGTCGGCATTAATAAATAAAAAAAGCTTATAGAAGAAATGCAATTGCTGACAGGAAGATACCACATTCGGTAAGACAAACGTAATGATCATCGTAATTATCTGTAAGAAATGTATAACACTATCAAAAATAATAACATGCATTTGTTAATGAGCCAGTGTGATGCAAACATGTATGAGAGGTTTGAAATGATAATATGATAGCAGATGAACGCTTTTTATGCGTAGTTTAATGTTAAGTTTTATGTCTTTCACTGCGTTTTACTGAACTCAGCCCAGAGCCTGTAAAGCCAACCAACCACTGATCTATATCCACCTTATTTTGCTCTAAACAATGCGCGCTTCCGTGACGACGACTCCGGTTGCCAACTTCCGGTTCGTAGCGATCGACCGGTAAGTTACTAGCAGCGAGAGAATGAGTTCAGGTTCCACATGTGCTGTTGTTGGTTGTTTTAACAATTCAAAGAAGATATTAAACTTTTTAGAAACTGAGTGCTTCTATCATATGATTAGAAGAAGAGAATGCCCGTGTCCGGTCCGTATCAGCTACATTCAATGCCAGAGAGTAGCAGACGTTAAGAGCATTCATAAATTATTTTATGATAAACATATTACTGACTTAAGTGAACTCATTTATAGTTATACACTCAAATAATAATAATTACAATAATTATTATTATTACATTTTAGGCTACATATTTAGAAGACACCTTTGTCCAAAATACTTACAAAAACGGAACAAAGCAATTCGTCAAATGTCAGTCATAATACAGTCACAGTCAGTCGCAATGTCAGTCTAATAATTTATTATTTAGACAATAATAATAAAGGGCTAGGATTATCACAAATAACCACAAGATTTTTACGCTCATTATTCATATTTAATCGTCTATTATTCCAACATATTCCACCATTATTGTGGAGCGCGCACTGCATGACATGGGCGCCGGCGAGATTATCTTCCTATAAACGGTGGAAACCACTTAAAATATTCCCTTTCTCTCTAAAGGCGCAAGCCCCTTTACAGATATGTTAGCTGCCCGATTTAGAAAACATTATTTATTAAACAATTAAAATGCCTCGTTATTTGTTCAGACACATTTATTATCATTCGCCTACTTTTGCTGGTGCTTTGCGGCAAGATTTATGCATGCGCTTCACGGGATACGTTAGGCTGCATTCCTCCATGCATCCAGAAATTAATATTAATATAGAAATTAAACGTGCGATTAGTCAGCTAATTGCTTAATTTGCTAGTAGTCGACTAGAAAATCTTTAGTCTATGGCAACTCTAATCAATACATTTAGTATCCAGCTCTTTACATTAAATTAGTTGAGTTAACATAATTAGTTAATGAACAAATAAAATGATAAAATAAAGATTAAATTAAGATGCTAAGCATATAGGCTATAGCATTGCTTGTCCCACCACACAAAGGACTGTTTTTAAGGTGACAATCCTTTACACGAGTGCTATAGCATTCTATGTTCAAACACTTCAACCGGAAGTAGAAAACCGTTTAGTCAGTTAAAACCGCTATGAATCATGGGAAATAGAACGGGCGTGATCACGACTACACGCCGATGGAAACCTCGACTAACAACGCTGGTAAGAGGAAAAATCCCCCTGTTACCCCAACGGAAGTCGCGACACCTCCTGCAAAGTTACACTGTAAAAAATTTGCTGTAGAATTTACAGGAATTTACTGGCAAAAAAGTTGCCAATAAAGTCCTGTAAAAATGTTGGTAATTGCTGTAAAATTGATTACAGTATAATACTGTAAAGCAATTTACAGTTAATTATTGTATGTGAAATACAGTAATTTGTAGTTTTTTTTACAGTAACATTGAATTAAACTTGTATTTTATTTTACAGCAATATTTTGTAATTTCCCAAAAGTACAGTATTTACCTGGCAATAAAGTTGCCAATAAAGTCCTGTAAATATATTTTACAGCAATTTTTTGTAATTTCACTAAATACAGTATTTACCTGGCAATACGGTTGCCAATAAAATCCTGTAAATACCCCCAAAATTCAAGAAGATGCTGTAATAATTTAACATTTAAAAAGCTGAAAATAATCATTTTAACAGTAAACTGTACTCTATTATTTAACATTAAAGTAATGTAAATGCATTAAAATAAACATTTAAAAAAACAAACACAAAGTCAAAGCTGTTGTAGAAAAATATTTATTAAAATAAGCAAATTACTGCAAGACAAGTAACAACAATTTTCCTTTTTGAAGTACAGAAAATCTTTTCAAAATCAGTCAGAAAATAACTTGTAAGACTTAAAGATTTAGATTCTGGGTTCAATAAAAGTTAAAGGGACAGTTCATCAAAAAATGAAAATTCTGTCATCATTCTGTTTACTCACCCTCAATTTGTTCCAAACCTGTATGAGTTTCTTTCTTCTGTTAAACACAACATATGATATTTTAAAGAATTTTGGTAACCGGACAATTGAAAGTAAATGGCTACCATCAACTGTTTGATTACCAACATTCTTCAAAATATCTTCTGTGTTCAGCAGAAGAAAGAAACTCATACAGGTTTGGAACATGGGGGTGAGTAAATGATGACGGAATTTCCATTTTTGGGTGAACTATCCCTTTAAGCTCAATCAACAGAATGGCATTATGGTTCTCACACATCTCCTGTTAAAACTCACATTTCTGCTCTTCATTTAAATTCTTTTTTTGTATAAATGTTTGTGATAAACACAAATGCTGGTGACTGACAACATTCCCTCTAAAACATTGAAACTGTTAAGTACTTTTTTACATTTTGTGTAAGTTGAACACTTTGGCAGGAGAACAAGATCTTACTGAACAAGATTATAGAATTAAGTGTCATTTTATAGACATCTCCTCCAGTAGTTTTTTTTATATATATACATTTGACAACTTACATGCTTAACCACTCAAAGTCCATTAGCCTTCTGAGAAGAGTAGACACATGAGGATTGACTGTGTTGTTCCTCTTCTCTGAGGTCTTTCCACTTTTTTTGACTGCCTTGGTACCAGTGGATGGGTTGATTCCAACAAAACATCTGCACAAAAATCAGTCAGAAAAACACAAGCAGAAGCTTTAGGATCATGTGCAGACTAATGAAAATATACCACTTTACAATAAGCATTCGCTGCACTACTAAAAAGGGTTAGTTCACCCCAAAATTACATTTCTGTAATTAATTACTCATTAATCTGTCATTAATTAACTACTGACCTTCATTAATTTTCAGGAACACACATAAAGATGTTTTTGATGAAATCAGAGGTTTCTGAACCACACATAGACCACAACGTCATTACAACTTTCAACGCCCAGAAAGGTAGTAAAAAAATAATTAAAATAGTCCATGTAACTCCAGTGGATCAACCTTAAATGTTATGAAGTGATGAGAATACTTTTTGTTATAATGTAGAACCTGGAAGCGCTGCACTGTGTTTACTAGATTAACAGCGTCAAAGACTGACACAGAAGAGAAGAGATTGTTGAATAAAGTCATTATTTTGGGGGGTTTTTGCGCACAAAAAGTATTACCGTGGCTTCATAACATTAAGGTTGATCCACTGTAGTCACGTGGTCTATTTTAACAATGTCTTAACTGCCTTTCTGCCTTTTTGAAAGTTGCAATGGTTTTGCTGCCTACTTGTGGTTCAGAAACCTCTCGGATTTCATCAAAAATATCTTAATTTGTGTTCCGAAAATGAACAAAGAGCAGTAGTTAATTAATGACAGACATTTTTTTTTTTGGTTAAATAATCCTTTAACATATACACTTTTTTTTTTTTGGTTAAATAATCCATTAACATATACACATTTTTATTTAAGTAAACCGTTACCTTTGAACAAATTCAAGTGTGCAGGATGCCTCGTGCTGATACACCAGATTAAAGTTGTAGTAAGAGGTAAACAAAGCAGCAAATCCAGCCATAAAATTGGGGTGTGGATTCATAACCACTTGACCCTCAATACTCAGCATCCACTGGGTTGCAGTGAGAATTTCACCTAAAAATAATAAATATAACAAACACTTTATAAAAATGTATGCTAAAATACAACAGGCAAAATGTATAAAGTAATTTGAAGATTTTGGAACGTACATTACCTAAAACAATCAGGCGCGGAGAGTCTGGAAGTGTAGAACTTTTTTCCACATCAGCTGCTGTTGCTGACATCTACAAGAAAAAAAAGAAAAGAAAAAAATTGTAAATGTAATTAAATGCAGTATATAAGAACAAAATATAACCCCACAACAAAATGTTATAATAGTAAAGCACTATATATGACTTACATCGGTCTGAAGAAAGAGTGCTTCAGGTTTTTCTTTGAAGTGTGACAGAAGCAGAAGGACCACACATGGGATTATACAGGATGCTCCACTGTCATCATACTTCATAAGTATGCGTTGCATCTCATCTGTATTAGTCCCTGCCGGCATTTGTCTGAAGAACTGAAGTATCATCTTTCCCTTTTCTTCCATAGACTTCTCAAGTTTCTCTAGAATGGTTATGTTTGTAAGAGATTTAAAGTGGTTGTACAATTCTTTGGGCATGAAAAGATAAGGCCAGTCATTTTTCAAGTCAGCAATCGATGGTGGTGGGCAGGCATTGATGGATTTACGTTGTAGGTAGTATGTTGCCTTCATTAACTGACTGAGATGTCCTCTCTCTACCCCAGCTGGCCCCTCAGTACTGTAGAGGTCTTTCATTTCTTTTTGTTTTTCTTGGAGACTCTCCTCAGTTTCTTCTTGCGGACACTCAGGCTGCCATCTCACACAACCATACTGGTCTGCAGGTCCTGGGGCAATGTCTTCTCCTGATGAATTTGAGGTCTTTTTCTGCGTCCTGCGTCTTGACAACAAGCAGCCACGATTAACATGCTCCACTCTTGTTTTTAGTTGAGTCAAAAGAGATCCATAGCCAGTCCCTATTCTTGTGCCATCTACCAGGACATCAGCAAAGCTTTGTGAATACTGTTTAACAATCTTTTTCGCGACAATCAAGCACTGTGATTTTGATGGATTTAACTCTGTCAGTCTCATCTCATCCACAACAATTCTTATCATTTCTCTGCGATCTTTAGCTGTGGGGCGTTTTCCCAGCGCAATGGCGGTTTTAATACCAGAAGACATCCTATTCCAGGGAACTTCAAAGTTTTCAGGCCATACACTTAAGTCCACAGTTGTACTGGAACTGTCTGTGCTGGAGACACTTGGTGTGCTTGAGGAACTAGAATTTGATGATGGAAAGTCCTTCATTGTGGTATCAAAGACAATTTGTGTGGATTCTAGAGGTGTTACTTTGACATAACTTGTTTGGTCTGAAAAATAAAAAGTACTCAAATTATTCTCTCATTATTTACCTTTATGTTGTCTCAAATACAACTCAATGTCTTCCGCAGAACACATCATTTTTTGTAATTGTGATGTTTACATCCATAAAATGCAAGTCATTAGGGTCCTTGCTTAAAGGGACAGTTCACAAAAAAAAAAATTCTGACATCATTTACTCACCCTCATGTTGTTTCAAACATGTATGACTTTCTCTCTTCTGTTGAACACAAAAGAAGATATTTTGAATAATGTTGGTAACCAGACAGTTGACAGTAGCCATTGACTTGCATAGTAGGGGAAAAAAATACTATGTAAGTAAATGGCTACTGCCAACTGTCTGGTTACCAACATTATTCAAAATATCTTCTTTTGTGTTCAGCAGAAGAAAGAAACTCATACAGGAGGTTTGGAACCACATGAGTGTGAGTAAATGTCAGAACTTTCATTATTGAGTGAACGATCCATTTAAGGTCCTAAACTCTCAGGCTCCTAAAAGGACGTAATGGCAGCATGAACATAATTCATACTCCAACATAATCAAGGACGTGTAATCAAACTTCAAATCATAATCATGCCAATGAGACCATTTACGTCAAGATTTATACTGAATAAAGTTTACTCAAAAATTATAATATTACATCAGAAAACATTAATTATACCCTCATATCTTTATGATGCCTTTATGGAATTTGGAAGTGTTGGACGACATTGACATACATTGTATAAACAAAATCACACATCTCCATCAATTTATTTGTTAAAGTTTCACAAAAAAAGCAAACGTTGTAAGAGTTTGAGTCAGCATACAGGTGAGAAAATAATAAATAGTCAGTGAAGTCTTCTTTTTAATCTTTCCTGTCAAGTACTTTTGCTGTAATGATGAGGAAGATGAACATGACATACCTTCTACATTCCAAGCATTGAGGAGGCGGCGACACTGTATTGGCGTGATGTGATCAGGCAGATCCTCCTCTTTAACTAACTGCAGGTCAGATTTGGACTCAACTCCTATGCTTGCCAACTTGTTCAGGAGGGACAGTAGTTTCTCCTCTTGCAGCCCAGGTAGGACTGCCAACACAGCATCTCGTACATCCTCCCCTAATGCGGACATGTTTCTACAAATCTGGGAGAGAGTGATGAAAAATAATCACTGGTATGTCATTCATCTTGTACTGCGCTAAAGGATAATAATCAAGGAGATTCTCTTGCTTTACACACATGTAGTTTGAATCTTGAACTGTCTCTGTTAGAAAATGGATACCCATATCAACAAGCTCCACAGCCTGCTGCCTCCTCACAACAAAGTAGACGGAATCATTACAATGAATTAAAATCAGCTTAATCTCACCCATGTGTAGACCTTCTTCGTCTTGTTTTAGTGCAACATACATGTTTTTTTTGTACTTGGTGCCTTTGTAGATGACTTCATTTGCAGCTACAGTGGAGTCATGAGTGAAATTAAATGCTAAAGTTGCTGCCTTAATGCTGTCATTGTAGTCACCAGCATAAAATTCATCTCCTCTTCCCACCTGAACTACAGGTGGAAAAAGAGTCCCAGCACTTAAGTATGCTTGTAAGAGCTGATGTCTCTCTGCTAAAGTAGCACACAGGTTTTTAAAGTTGTGCAATTTTCTTGCACACTGTTTGAAGTAAGTGTGCTTACTTTCAAATCTCAGAGTCCAAAGACGGATCAGAGGTCCAAATTGGATTATAAGCTCTGGATAGTGGCAAAGATAGTGGTGTTTTGGTTTAAGTTTAAACTCTGGAAATAACTCCACTCTAGACTGGATGTATTCTTCGATTAGGACACCCAAATAAGCAACCTGGTCAGGAGTAATAGCTGGTGAACACACATGCACAACTATTTCTCTTAGGAGCAGAATCAACTTCCACACACTATTTTCGGTTGGTTTTTTTATCCGGTCTCCAATCAACAAAGGGAGAACTCTCAACAGACACCAATTCTGGACTGCATGCCCACTTAACTTCTCACTATTTGGACAAAACTCTGGAGGTTTGTCATTTGCTTCATTTCCAAGGTAAGTAAACTGACTTATCCTTCTATTCAGTTCTTCATATGTGAAATGCTTCTCTTTGTTTACCAGGTAGTTGATGCACAATGCCAAGTCACAGGAAACAACACCCTCAAAAAGGTCATGACCTAGACATGGTGGGAGACCAGGCTGACAGATATGAAAGTAAAGCAGCTGGTTGAATACGGAGTCAAATTTTATTCCACACACAGATTCTCTGTTGCTTTCTCTTAGGTCTTCAATGTGCTGCTGATATGACAGCTTTGTTCTTTTTGTACCAGCTGACCATGGACTACACTCAAATGTTTGTCTGTCTATGTCACAAAATCTACAAAAAAAAGTACTCCTGCTAAAGTTCTCCTGGAAGCCACCAATACTGTGTGACCCCAGATTGTCTCCTGCTATTGCACACAGAGTCCCTTTAATAACTTTACCATCCTTCAGTGCAATGCCACACTCCTCTAGGTCTTTTAGGTCTTTAATCAATTGATTAAAAACAACATCCTGTCCAAAATTCTTAAAATCTTGTTCCCTGCAGAGAATAACAAGCTGCATCTGTTCAACATTGGACCTGTTGTATGGTAAAATGTCACCAAGTGTCAAATATACTGCCAAAATCTTGTGTTTTTTTCGACCTGATCCTAAAGGATTTACAACCTCGAAAGCATCTTGATAGAGAATAAAGGCCATAGATGATTTGTCTGTTTTAAATGAGGCATTATTGGCAATATTATGTCCATCCCAAATGTCCTCAAACACATCTTTGTTCGGTAGTCGAGAATGAGATAGTTCATATTGCTTTTTGAAATCCTCTGATTCAAAAAGGGCATTAAGAGTTTCCTTTATAGGCACGTACTGGGCAAAGCATTCTTTCCCAGAGTCATTGGTACCTAAATACAAAGGCTTTGGCTCCACGTAATTGAAGGAGTTTTTAAAGACTGTCTTGCGACATTGATCTGTACGCAACATATAATTGCCTGCCTTAAGTAAGTCATTCTTTTTGAGGTCTTCAATAACATTAATTATTGCGTCACTAGACACCCCAAGTTCTGACAATTTGTCCTTAAGATTTGAGTAGACGCTTTCCTGGGCCAGATCATGAATTCCCTGGACTTCCTCAATGATGGTCTGAATTACAGATGAAGGTAAAAGAAGCTTTGCTTGCAGTTTCAAATAAAACAAAGTCAAATTCTTCAGAAAATAATCTTCATCTACACTTTCAAAGACCTCACATGGCTCAGGCCCCTCACTCTCATCTTGAGATGTACAAGGCTGACACACATGTTGTGGCGGGTTTGCAAAAACTGCTTCATTTAGAAGCTCAGGTGGACTGTTTTTGTGTGTTCTTGAGATATGAGATGCAAATGTGGATTTTACACTAAATGTCCTCTCACAACTCTTAAATGGGCATTTTATTTCTCTGCCCTCATCAATATGGCCTTTCAAATGCCTAATTAAGTCATTCAGAGTTGTACATGTGAAATGACAATATCCAATCTGGCAAATCAGTGTTGTGTCTATTTGGTCAAATCTGGCACCTTTACGAGACTTCTGATAACCTTTATGGTCTCTATATAGATGAGACTTAAAAGCTGCAAATTTTGTAAATGCACGGGAACAGTCAGGCACACCACAGGTAAAACAGCAGTTTGGAACATTACTGTGACCTTTCATATGCTTAGTAAAACCTACAATGGTATTGCTCTCATGTTGACAGAATTTACAGTGATACATTTCTCATTTAGATTTAGGTTCAAGTTAGGCTATATTAAGAAAACGATAACTATGGGAACTTTGAACAGAAAATAAAATGAACTTTCAAATCTTTTGCCAGTCATTTTGAATTTAGTTATGACGCAGGGATTTGTTAAACACTGGTTTTACATGCTCTAAATAAGAAATCCAAACTAGTGGAATAAATGAGAAAATAGCAGCATCCAAAGATGTTAAAATCATATATTCTTATGATTTTCAATCAGCAAAGCTAACTGCACGTGCATATTTACTATATGTAGTTTTACATGCTCTCAATAAGAAATTAAAACTGGTGAAATAAATGAGAAAATAAAAGCATCCAACGATTTTAATATCATATATAGCCTATGCTAATATTTTTTTTGTCAAGGAATAAGCTAACTGCTCACGTCTCACCAACACTTCAGTGGACTTGTCTTGTCTGCCAAACTGCAAATGCTCTAAAAATACTCTCTTGAGAGCAAATGCGAAGAAAACTTTAACAAACTGCAGTATTCGTCCATAACATTTACGATGGTTTTAGCAGTTACCTTAATAGTTCAGCTTCGTCTCTGTTATGGCGCGCCCCGTCGCGATTATGCTTCGCCTGAAACAAGAAATTTAACTGGTTTTACATGCTCTCAATAAGAAATCAAAACTGGTGAAATAAATGAGAAAATAGCAGCATCCAACGATGTTAATATCATATAGCCAATTCTAATGTTTTTCGTCAAGAAAGCTAACTGCACGTGCGTAGGCTATAGTTTTGTCTCACCAAAACTTCAGTGGATTTGTCTCGTCTGCCAAACTCCAAATGCTCTAAAAATACTCGCTTGAGAGCAAATGCGAATAAAACTTTTAACAAACTGCAGTATTCGTCCATAACATTTAACTTACGATGGTTTAACTTTTACCTTGTAACAGTTCAGCTTCGTCTCATCACTGTAATGGCGCGCGCGCCCGTCGCGATTGCCTCCTGAAACAAGAAATTTAAAATTAAAGACACATCCCTTTACTAAATAAACGTAACGTTTCGGGGGAAAAAAATATTGGAATCAAACACTTTTACATCCCACTTTTAAATGTCCTCATAACACGCAGTTGTTATCAGTCGATAAAATTAATTGCATCTGACATGCTATGAATTCTGTTCAAAATATGAATCGCTTAAAACAGCATTAAATACATTAGATCGTAATATTTATGGACGTAAATTTAAGTTAACTTACCAAAAATTTAGTAAATAGTTCCTTCCTTCTATCTTCAACTCTTCTTGCCGTGCTCCAGTCCACCAGTTTTCAAACCATTCAGCCCGCGCAATCCCATAATGCCTCATCACAGTAAATTGTTGTAAAACCGTTTGAACTACAGTGAAAACACCTCTTACCTGTAAACCAATTTACAGTTGACAGGGAAATATACTGTTAACAACTGTAATACTCTTTTTGACCCATAATGCATTGCGAATTACAGTAATAACTTGTAAAATGATAAAACAATAAATATCTGTAGATTTTTGCTGTAGAATCTACAGCAATTTGTTACAGTGTAAAAATGCCCCAAGAGACGAAAGAAATACCACTTACAACCCTAACTCAAGCTATAGAAAAGCTAACCACCAAAATTGATAACTTCGGTGAGCAGCTAAGAGAGAACTCTATCATGGTGTCCAACATTTCCAAAATTGTGGAGATGAACGCCGCTGACATAAAAGATTGCAAAGAGAAAATACAAGTGGTGGAAAAAGAAATGCCCCGTATCATTAAAGAAAACGAGGAGCTAAAGGAAAGAGTGACAGAGTTAGAGAGATACAAGAGGCGTTGGAACCTCAAAATACATGGCCTGAAAGAAAAGGACGATGAGCGCTCCCGAGACGTTGTCATCAGTATTCTGTCCGAAATCGCTCCGCAGTGGGCCTCATCGACGGAAACAGTGGTCGATACTGTTCACCGCCTCGGAAGACGAGAAGAAAGTAGACCCCGACAGATCATCATCCAGTTCGCCATGAGACATCACCGTGATGCCATCTGGAAATTGTCCAAACTGTAATTGCATCTGTATATAATTTATGCCAAAATACCATGAAACCTAATCTCCCTTCGCTTTTGGTGAATGATCACAATTTCAAAAACATAAAATTACCAAACCTCATTATAAGGCAAACTTTCATTAAAGAATTATATCCACCTTCTTTCCACAGAAATTCCTTTTTTTTTTATCTTCTCTAAAAAAGAGGCTGAGGCTGACTCTCAGTTCTAAATTTATTAAATTTCCCATTGCACCAAAAGCGAAGGAGGTTCATTTTAAGGTTCTAAATGGTATATACCCCTCAGCTGAATTTTTGAGACGTCGCTTTGGTTTGGATCACAATAATTGCACATTCTGTGATGACCATATTGAAACCACTGAGCATTTATTTTATGACTGTATTTTTGTTAATGCTTTCTGGGAAGATATGCATTATTGGTTGTTCCCTAAAGTTTTAAAGTTTTCTAGTCTAACAAAGGAAAATGTTATGTTTGGGTGCAATTTTGAAAGACCCCCTACATGACCTGGCTATAAATTCAATTATTATTCTTGGAAAGTTTTTTATACATAAAAACAAATTCTTGAAATCCAGGCCAAATTTCTACATTTTTCATAAGGAGCTGTGTCTTTACTTCTCTTCTCTTAGACATATTAAGAAGAAGAATGCTATTAAGTTCTCTAAGTTAGTTGATGACCTTAATCTTACAGAAAACCCCTAGCTTTACTCTTTATCCCCCCCCCCCCCCCTTTTTTTTTTTTTTTTTTTTTTTTTTTTTTTTTTTTGTACCTTACGTTCTGTCCTGTCTGTTCCTGTGTTAATCATACACTGGTTTGTACTATGCCACTTTGTTTGTAAAAGTTGTCAAAAAAAATAAAAAAAAAAAAATAAAAAAACCTGCAGCCTGTAGCACGATGACGTAGCTGGATGGTCCATTAAAATCGGCAGCTGGCAGCAGGAAGTAGCTGACGTCAGCTGCCGTTATAATAACCGGAAGTCGGAGGTGGATGCCGCTTTTAGCCAGGCAAATAAGTTATTATATCAATATAAAATGTTAGTACTTTTTTAAATAAAATACTTCTATTAGTAAGTATTTTATATTATTTGATTAAAAAAGGTTGATCAAATATATCAAGTAACGAAGATCATAGACACAGCCCAATACAAAACAAACAAACATTAAGCTACACTTGAAATTATGAATTTGCATGTGTATAATTATAATTTATGAATGAGTGTATGTTTGTTAAATAATGAAATCTATTCAGAAAGAAAGGCCTTTGTAATCATATTGTATATTTATTAAATATACCAATTTATTAATTTATTTTTATTTTTATTTTATTAAATATACCAATTTATTAAACTTAAATAATGAGAACAGGGAAAAGCAAAATTCCTTTCAGGATAAATCTCTGTCCAAATAGGCCCTATCTTAATTAAATTATAAATATTGTAGCTAATGTATTTAAAGGTTTTCATTAACAAAAATCAATTGGAGTGTTCAATCCAGTTATTGTTTCAACTGGTTTCGCAGTTTTAGAATGTTTGAGCAGTGTGTATGATGGTCAACAATCTGGCCAACAAACCTGAACCGTTGAGGAAACGCGTTCATGTTAGACACGAATGCGAGTGAGCAGCAGATACAGAGCGCGTTCATTCGCCATCAACCTCGTTTTATTGTAGTCCTATAAGGTGAATTCAAAAAGGAATTATTTTTCTTTGAAACAACAAAGGCTAAATAATTTGTCATAGTTGTTTTTTTGTTTGTTTTTGTAATTGGTGCGGATGACACGGAGCGAAATGTAATATATAGCCTATTAAAAATATAATATATAGCCTACATGATGAATTTTTACGTGTATAAATATAATTTATGAATGAGTTTACATGTTTGTTAAATAATTAAATATATACATACAGAAAGAAATGCCTATGTAATCATATTGTATATTTTTTAAATATATTGTCTTCATACATATTAAATATACAACATTTAAACTTAAATAATGAAAGTCCTGTCTAAAAGAAGAAGAAGAAACGATTACCTCATCGATTACCTTTATTTAAAATCATATTTTGCTATCATTTAAGTTCAGTTTTATATTTGCAGTATGCCTACTACTTTAATACATTCTTGTCTTTGTTTAATGAAGCAGCTGTAACTGTTGAAACAGGCTTTGTATTTGTTCTTCTGAAATCAGAATGATGGACCACAATCCTGAACTAGATGGTAAAGTTCGTAGACAAACTTTAAGTTGGCTTGAAGAAGCCTAGTCAGGAAATTTTAAAATGTTGTAGTATGGTTTGGTTTAACATACATAATTTACCATGTTTTATGGTTATCGCCGGCGCCACCATTGACCATTGGCCGCTGTCGCTTGTGTGTGATTGGTTGCTACTACTTTGGACGATACTGATTGGCTGCCACGAAATGGCAGGTCCATCCTAATATGGCAGGGCTTCCGGCTGTCAACGGCATCAACTTCCTGCTGCCGATTTTTTCGCTGAACCCCTACTGTGTTAAGTTGAGACATAATTAGGTAGACCTTAATAGAAAAAAACATTTAAAGGAAAAAAACACAATTATTATAAGTAAACTAAATATAAATATATTATGTAAAGTGCACAACCTTCCTAGTTCATTTTTTTGAGTGCATGTAATAAATATAAAATAACAATGAGGCAATAGTGTTTAGTTCAAATAAAGTATCAAAAGCAAGAAGTCATATATGGTTTTATAGAACAACTGTTAAATACATGATATAACCATCTTCTGTGAACATGTATTATAACACACGCCTGCAGAGGGCGCCACTGTCCTGCTGATTATTACACTCTACAGCAGATCTAATCTTTAAATACTGGACTAACATTTCATTTACATGTTCAGTTCATCTGTAATATTTGCCCACTTTACGATAGAAATGCTACAGCCACTGTCATCTCTTCAAGAACATGTGGACTTCAAAACATGCAAACTCAGAGCGATGATTGAAACTTATTTAGAAACCGCGAGGAACAGTTTGCATATATTTAGAAACATATTGATGTATTCTCCTGTGTTGGCGTAGGTTTACAAATGATTGACCGTACACATCTGATGAAACGGCTCACATTCGTCTCTGATAGACCACCATCTTCTCTCATATTAAAACATTCATTATATCTAGACAAGTTCCAGATATGAATTTCTCCTTACAGCAAATGTGAACATGGGGCCAGTTCTCCTCTGGCCAACAAACCAACAGTGTATGATTATGATTATGATTCGGGCAGCATTACAGGTCAGAAGTCAGACTGGATCAGAACATTCACAACATGTATCAGTTGATCTGGTTGGAGGAGTCGTACGCCGGTGTGGAGACGGGTTTGTGGAGTGTCCGTGAGGCCTTCACACGGCCCATGAGCTGACATCCTGGTGTCATTATATTTCTTATATAACTTTTAGGCTTCCTTTATTAAGTAATTTATAACTATTCTTAATTTGTGGTAAGATGTGTCATTTATGTAGAAATTATGTATTGTTTCATTTTGTGTGTGTATTTGTATGTATTGCCAATCCTTTGCCAATGGTCTAATTGTTATTCGAGCATTACTAAAAAAAAATTTTTTATTAAAAATGAAACCCCGCACAGTAGGTGGCGCTATGAGCCTACAACCTTTGTTTGTTTGTTAGCCGCCAGTACACCCATAAAAGAAGAAACGCGGACGAACTTCAAAAAAAACAAAAAAACATGGACCACCACCACCACCACCTCCAGCACCCAGTGTCTGCCCTCTACCAGTGTTGCCAACTTAGCGACTTTGTCGCTATATTTAGCGACTTTTCAGACCCCTTTAGCGACATTTTTTCAAAAAAGCGACTAGCGACAAATCTAGCGACTTTTTCAGAGAAACCTCAGAAACCTCCAAACGAGCGAGTCGTGTCAGAGAGGGATTCGGGACGAGCGAGTCGACATTTTTTCAAAAAAGCGACTAGCGACAAATCTAGCGACTTTTTCAGAGAAACCTCAGTAACCTCCAAATGTTGTCAGTTGTGCGAGCGCGAGCTCTTGCTTACTCCCTGCCGTCACTCTCTCTCTCTGCATCTCCCCTGTTCAGTGAATGGCTGAGAGGAGCAGCGGCTCGTTCTTCTGTTGAGCACACGGCAGGTTTTTTTTTCGACGGATTCACTTATCTGCTTCTCTGTTGTTTTATATTCAAAGAATGTAGTTTGACCATTTTAATTTCCTTTTTTTTCCCTTGTGCTTATTACTTATCACAGAGCTTTCATCCAGTTCCCGAACTCTCTCAATTCAGATATTTTTAACAAAATGTTGTCATTCATTATATCTACTTCTATTGTCTAACAAAAAATAATATAGGAAACGAAAACAGCTTTATTGGACATTCGGCTATATTATATGATATGATATTAAAATACAGTATGTGAGCACGAATTTAGAGAGAAAACACATTAGGCAGGCAGAACGCAAGAACGACGCGATGACGTAATGAATATGCTAATTGACGTATGACGTCATCTAGCGACATTTAGCGACTTTTAGGGAAGGCGTTAGCTACTTTCCTTTGAAAATAGTTGGCAACACTGCCCTCTACTCTGTCGGCCGGAGGACAGGCCTTGAGGTGGCCTTCTTTGATGAAGGCCACACCGGACCCCCTCATGCGCCCAGGTAAGATGACCACATCTAGAGAACTCTCTCCACAGCTGCTGTTACTCTGCGTTTACTACTGTAAGCTTGGAATGTTTATTAGGCTAGTTGTGTTTTTATGGTGTTTTTAAACCAGTCAAACATTCCGTAAGTGTTCTTTGACTTGTTGATTTTTGTTCATATTTAGCTACAAATAGGCTAAATGTTTTGCAATAAGACTAAATGTGAATGATATCCAAGTTTTTTTTAACCTTATTGGAATCGAAATTTGGAATCGTTAAAATTCTAAAGATACACAACCCATATGAATATCAGTCACGTGACCTCTTGCGTCATCCGCTCTTTTTCCAGTTGACTGCCGCCATCTTGAGTACTTACCGAATACTGTCTATGGTACTGACAAGCCTATTATCTTAAGTCTTGTTAGAAAACAAACAACAAAATAACTATTCTTGAAACATTATTTGACGACTTTTTTTATTTTTTATTGTGTGGAATAGAATAGCTTCTGCAGCAGGTGCATTAGCACAACAGGTAACGTTAAAGCTATCATAAAGCTACATGACACAATGTAATTGATATGATTAATATTACACTTTTACTTAAAACTCACTTTAAAACACCATCGAGTATTTGTATCATATTCCGGTCGCGGCTTAAATTGGTTTCAAGTCAAACAATTTTTTATAAATGTTATATTTAGCATTTTATATGAAGCTGTGGGCTATCCTTACCTAGCATGCATATTGTAAACATTCTTTAATCATATGAAAATACCCCAATCGCAGGAAAATCACACACAAATCACATATACTTCAAATCGTGCATTTATTAGCTTATTGTTTCAGGTGAAGAGATGTTACTTTAGCTTTGTTATCACGGTCAGAATGAGGAGGCAGGATAATGGTCACGTTGAACTGCGTAAGATGATTGACAGCTGTACAGACTGATGTGTCGTTCATGAACGATTCGTTCATTTTGAACGAATCTTTAATATGACTCGGGACTACCGAGTTGTCTCCGAGAGTGATTCGTTCATTTTGTGTTGACCGCGCATGCGCATTGCGCAACATATAGGTTTTGAATCTGTACTGGAAACAGAAATGATTAGTTAATCTCTCTCGAGTCTTCGGGTTCGGGACGGGTCCGAGTCTTTGCTGTCAGTACCGGAAAGAGAAATGATTAGTTCATCTCTCGAGTCTTCGGGTTTGATTCCTTCGTTCTTTTGTCACGTGACTTGTCACCGTATTGAATAGCCTACTAATTCACAACCTTTTTACAAACAAGCACATAGTTAATGTATAATATAATAGTAGTTAATTAATGTATAATATATAATAAAACAAACCACAGATGCACAAGAAACATTTAGAAAAGAGATGGACATCAATACAATATGGAACTTTTATTTTTCAGATAATGTTTATTTCACAAATTTTTTATTTTAGTTCTTAAATATAAAACAATATACATTCAGACGCAGTCAATAATACAAATCTTATGTTGTATTTGATGCGAGATACCAGCGGTCACGTGACAAAAGAACGAAAGACTCAAAACCCGAAGACTCGAAGAAAATGAACTAATCATTTCTCTTTCCGGTACTGACAGCATAGCCTCTATGGGACTGACAGGAAGAACGAAAGACTCGGACCCGGCCGAACCCGAACTCGAGAGATGAACTAATCATTACTCTTTCCGGCCCTGCTGTATCACACACGGCACGGCCCAGCAGACAGATCAGATCAGAGTCAGACACTGACGAGTCGACAACAAACGCCATTTAAACGGCTAACATGCCATTTAAATTATATGCTGAAATGAACGAAATGACTCGAAAAAAGATTCGTTCATTTTACTGACTCGGATCTTTGAGTCTCGTTCAGCAAAATGAACGAATCTTTTTTCGAGTCATTTCGTTGATCCGAACTTCCCACTACTAACAGCGAGTGAGCGCGCGCTGTGAGATCATAATTTGACGCAAATCAGGAAAAGGAGAGACAGATCTCGCTGTTTGAGCTCCTCAGATCGCATAATTCAGTAGAAAATGAATAGAAATATTATCCTGTATGAAGAAATATTTTACAAACATGTGATCATTATTTCTCCAAAAATGTTATGGACCTTTCTCACAACTTCCGTATTTGTGACCGGAAATACGCAATCGTCTCGTCGTGGTAATCTACTTCCTCCGCAGTCAAGGCAACATAAACAAATGGCGCAAGCAATAGGGGTGGTGAAAAAAATCGATTATTGATTAATCGCGATTATGTTATGAACGAGTATGAATCGATTATTAAATTTTCAAAAATCGATTTTTCTTTTGTAAAAAATTTTATACCGGAAGTTGAACGTAACGAACGCGCCAAGTTCCAGTTAGCAAGCGCGTGTAACGGCTATAGACAGTAAAAGAAACGGCGCCCGCGGCTCGCTCTCTCCCTCTCTCACACACACAGACATACAGTTTGATCGCGCCCGCGGTTCTCTCTCTCTCTCTCTCTCTCTCTCTCTCTCTCTCTCTCTCTCTCTCTCTCTCTCTCTCTCTCTCTCTCTCTCTCTCTCTCTCTCTCTCTCTCTCTCTCTCTCTCTCTCTCTCTCTCTCTCTCTCTCTCTCTCTCTCTCTCTCTCTCTCTCTCTCTGTTCGATCGCGCCAACTTAGTACAACTTGATTACTCACAAGTTAGTGTGTTGCATTTTGTCACTGTGTTCTACAGTACAGTATATAAGCTGAAGCTACAGTAAGTTGTTCAAAAATGTTCATTTTGTCTTTTTAATGATTAAATTGGACAATTTTCTTCTAGAAAGACAAGGTGTTCAGGTGGAGAAAACTTTTTCTTTACCTTGACATGTTTCGACTGCAACCTGCAGTCTTCCTCCACCTGAACAACACCTTGTCTTTCTAGAGGAAAATTGTCCAATTTCTACAGTATGTTGGTTCTGATCTACTTTCTAAAGGAAATAAGCCTTTCATTTATTTGTTATTGTTTAGTTCAACTTGATGAGTCACAACACAATGTGATGTATTAATTTCTGTGTTCTACAGAACATAAGCTACATACAAATAATTCTTAAGTTATAACTACACGACACAAAGTGCTTTGAGTTGTTTTTACTCAATAAAAGAGTTAAGTAATTCAGCAGCTGACTTTTTTTAATACTGCAATCACTTTGTAGTGTATTTTCGTTTACTGTTGTGAAATGGAAAATCAATAATCGGTAATCGAGAATCATTAATAATCGAAAATCGTCTGTAATCGAATCGGGACTTCAATAATCGTAATCGAATCGAATCGGGAAATCAGACAGATTAACCACCCCTAGCAAGCAACTAGCAAGAGCTATTGACACGCTAATGATGTGTCGTTTTAGTTAGCAGTTCAGTAACAGTTAGCCTCGCTCTCTACTTACCTTGATATTTATGGTCGAATTCCTTGTGGACATTTTTTACCCTTTATTTAGTTTTTTCTTTTTGGTGACGGAGTTTTTCTCCACGAGTCGTCACATCAGCAAATGTAATATTTGGCAAATCCGTTAATGAAGTTGTGTAGACTCTTTGATCCATTTTAAACTTGCCCGGGTTTATGTTTTTCTGGTGTGTTGACGCTTAACAGGAACTCCGCTTCCACAACGATTACGTATTTCCGGTTATTGTGAGAAAGGTCAATACTCTCCGGTCTGCGACGTTCATTTGCTGTAAGGAGAAATGCTTATCTGAAACTTGTCTAGATATAATGAATGTTTTAATATGAGAGAAGATGGTGGTCTATCAGAGACGAATGTGAGCCGTTTCATCAGATGTGTACGGTGAATTATTTGTAAACCTACGCCAACACTGGAGAATACATCAATATGTTCTCTAAATGTATGCAAACTGTTCCTCGCGGTTTCTAAATAATAAACTAAATAAACTCATTGAGTACTATATTGATATGCACTACTGTACTACTGTACTCATTGAGGACTGTATTGATATGCAGTACTGTACTACTGTACTCATTGAGGACTGTATTGATATGCAGTGCTGTACTACTGTACTCATTGAGGACTGTATTGATATCCAGTACTGTACTACTGTACTCATTGAGGACTGTATTGATATGCAGTGCTGTACTACTGTACTCATTGAGGACTGTATTGATATGCAGTGCTGTACTACTGTACTCATTGAGGACTGTATTGATATTAGTGTTGTCACGATACCAAAATTGTTGTTTCGATACCGATACCAAGTCAAGAATTGCGATTTCGATACTTTTTCGATACTTTTCCTGAAAAGGGAGAAACACTCTCAAATATCATGCACTGTGCTTTATTTTAAAACTGGGACACCATTCTAATCATATAACAGACTAATAAATGAACATATGAACAGCAGATATATTAACCATTTGAACAAAATATGAAATATAAAAATAAATTAGACCAATGACATTCAAGGAATTTTTTTTTTTAATTTAGCAGCATTATCTCAGTTATCATAAGAAACATAAGAGTTACCGGGAATTGATAAGATTTTATCCATATCAATGCCACTGATGATTCTGCTTATCGATCCGATTCTTTAACGATTCTCTTATCGATTCCTAATTGTAGTTGTTTTAAAACAACTGACACTTGAGTAAGCAAACTGTAGCTTACTTTTTATGTCATTTATGTAATAAATGAAACCTTATTACAAAGTGTTACCGATTAGTTATACACCCCGATTCAGATGTATCGTGAGTTCAGTGTTGGAAAGATCAGTTGTTTTAACCATTCATTAAAACGAATCGGTCATTAGTTCGCGAATTGGACGTGTCATTATCAGACGTGTGCGCGTTGTTATCCCGGCGGTTAGGACATCCCATGAGATTTGTGTCATCACAGAAAACATTTCTTCACTGCCAGTTTCCATTTCATAATTAAGCGGTAATTCAGAAAAAAAATTAAATAATAGAATGCTCCACATGAAACTTTAATCTCCCGACCTTACCATCGTGTCGATTTATTTTGATTATGCGCGCGAGAGAGAGCAAGACAGTGCTTAGTTTTGAAACGGTGAAGCTTGTTTATACTTTCGCCTGGCTCCGCAGAGAGAGTGCGCGCGCGCGACCGGGGCTTTCTCTCTCTCTGCTCGTTCAGTTCATGCGCCCTGTCACACGCGCATGAGGAGAAAAAACACAGACGTCCATAGGGAGGCACTGGAAGCGTGCGTTGCACACACCAACATGAAATACTCTCTTACAAATCTGGAACGCGGTCATTCTTAGAAGTATCGATACTAATAAATTTAGGAATCGTGAAGTTTTTAATTTCCAAGTATCGCGATACTTTTGAAGTATCGGTGCACCGTGCAACACTAATTGATATCCAGTGCTGTACTACTGTACTCATTGAGGACTGTATTGATATCCAGTACTGTACTACTGTACTCATTGAGGACTGTATTGATATGCAGTACTGTACTACTGTACTCATTGAGGACTGTATTGATATGCAGTACTGTACTACTGTACTCATTGAGGACTGTATTGATATCCAGTACTGTACTACTGTACTCATTGAGGACTGTATTGATATGCAGTACTGTACTACTGTACTCATTGAGGACTGTATTGATATGCAGTACTGTACTACTGTACTCATTGAGGACTGTATTGATATCCAGTACTGTACTACTGTACTCATTGAGGACTGTATTGATATGCAGTACTGTACTACTGTACTCATTGAGGACTGTATTGATATGCAGTACTGTACTACTGTACTCATTGAGGACTGTATTGATATGCAGTACTGTACTACTGTACTCATTGAGGACTGTATTGATATGCAGTACTGTACTACTGTACTCATTGAGGACTGTATTGATATCCAGTACTGTACTACTGTACTCATTGAGGACTGTATTGATATGCAGTACTGTACTACTGTACTCATTGAGGACTGTATTGATATGCAGTACTGTACTACTGTACTCATTGAGGACTGTATTGATATCCAGTACTGTACTACTGTACTCATTGAGGACTGTATTGATATCCAGTGCTGTACTACTGTACTCATTGAGGACTGTATTGATATGCAGTGCTGTACTACTGTACTCATTGAGGACTGTATTGATATGCAGTGCTGTACTACTGTACTCATTGAGGACTGTATTGATATCCAGTGCTGTACTACTGTACTCATTGAGGACTGTATTGATATCCAGTACTGTACTACTGTACTCATTGAGGACTGTATTGATATGCAGTACTGTACTACTGTACTCATTGAGGACTGTATTGATATGCAGTACTGTACTACTGTACTCATTGAGGACTGTATTGATATCCAGTACTGTACTACTGTACTCATTGAGGACTGTATTGATATCCAGTGCTGTACTACTGTACTCATTGAGGACTGTATTGATATGCAGTGCTGTACTACTGTACTCATTGAGGACTGTATTGATATGCAGTACTGTACTACTGTACTCATTGAGGACTGTATTGATATCCAGTGCTGTACTACTGTACTCATTGAGGACTGTATTGATATGCAGTGCTGTACTACTGTACTCATTGAGGACTGTATTGATATGCAGTGCTGTACTACTGTACTCATTGAGGACTGTATTGATATGCAGTACTGTACTACTGTACTCATTGAGGACTGTATTGATATGCAGTGCTGTACTACTGTACTCATTGAGGACTGTATTGATATGCAGTGCTGTACTACTGTACTCATTGAGGACTGTATTGATATGCAGTGCTGTACTACTGTACTCATTGAGGACTGTATTGATATGCAGTGCTGTACTACTGTACTCATTGAGGACTGTATTGATATGCAGTACTGCAGTTTTCTAGTGAGAGTAGATTTCTTACCTATTGTCATTTGGGAAAGTCCAGATGATGGATGCTGTGGTGTACCTGCTCAGATGTGGCTGTACTCTTTGCCCAGTTTCCCTCATTGTTAGACCATGGTTGACCAAAGGTCAAAGGTCAACCAAAGTGGCTCGGATCTCATCAGAGATTACGGCCCTTCCTCGTCCTCGTCCTCCTCTTCCTCTCTCTCCTCGGGCTCTGGCTCTGCCTCTGTTTCCAATGTTGGCATCCATTGCTCCAAAACAGAAGAACTGCATTAAAATTGTGCTAAAATGCAGAGAATTGTGTGTAGTGTTTTGAAAAAAGTGTTTTAGAACTGCAATTTGAGTGTAAAGCAGGAATTGTGCTTGTAGTTTAGCAGAATTGGTTCAGGGGGTTGGTGCATGAGTTACATGTTGTGGTCATTGTGTCTCAAGTACCAGTATTTGTGTGTAAACAATTGAGAAAAACTGTAATACCGGGTTTCGGTACCCATCCCTAGTTGTGCACAAAGAATACATTAATTATATTCTCCTTCCTCATGTTTCCCTCTGTCAGGTACACAGTGCGGGTCCGCCTGGGACAGGAGGAGTTCCCGGAGGGGTCCGGGTGGAGCAAGAGGGCGGCGAGGGCGGCAGCGGCCCGGATCGCTCTGGAAGAGCTGAAGAGGAGAGGGCCGCTGCCCGAGAGAGTGAGAGAACCACTGACACAGTGTGACGATAATTGTCCCCTTCAGACGATATTTTATTAATTTGTAAAATGTCACCAGTTATTGTAATCTAGTGTCTCTGAGATGATTGGCACTGGCCGCTAGTGAGAAGCATGAGGGTTTAGTTCACAGCAGAGACTCGTTCAGGAACAGAGATGCACTAATAGTGCTAAAACTGCTCCGACTAGTAGCCATCCGTGTCTGGGACTGTTTTCCACTGTTATTACAGGACAAACAGACGAGACGCAGCGCAGTAAACCTGTAGCGGCCCGTGTAGGAGACGCTTCAGCAGTTTAACACAGAACGAGAGTCAGACGTTCACTAACCACACGCTTTTATTCCCTTCTGCTTCATCTTCTGTGTGTCACATGATGTAATCTAGAGTTTCTCTGTCCTAGCAGAGATCCAGAGGACGGCCGCGGCTGCAGGATTTCCTGAACCGGCCGTCTCTCTCTGGCCTGCGGCAGTTTGCAGCCGGTCATGGGATGGAGCTGAGGGTGGAGGTGGTGGAGCAGACGGGGGCCCCCCATACTCAGAGGTACACACACACACACACACACACACACACACACACACACACACACACACACACACACACACACACACACACACATTAACCCTCTGGGGTCTGAAAACGTTTTGCCGTTTTTTTTTTTTTCACATAGCAGAAAAATAGACTTAAAATACTCTGATTTTAATCTTATATATAAGTGTTATACATCATTCGATCCTGTTAAGTGTCTATTATTTTTCTGTATACTCACAATAAAAACAAAGTGTTGTGCTTTTTGTCAAATAAAGAAAAATAAACATGATGCGAGTTCTGCGTTCTCTCTGTCTGTGAAGTCCATTCTGAAACGCGTCCGAAAATTAACTATAACTCCGCAAATACTTGTCATACAGGCACGAGAGATTTTTCTTTATGAAGCTTGAATTCTCTTCTTTTCAATGAAGTAATTTATATAAAAAACAAATATTCTCAGTTTATGTAATCTGTATGAAAAGAGAGTGCTGTCAGTATTTTTTTTTTCCCAGCTCATTACACTTAATTACGCGTTAATCTGACACCCACGGAGGACGGCCGCTATTCAAACGCAAATGTTGAGGCAAGCCATGACAACGCCCACATCAGCCGTTCCACCGCGGCGGTAAAATGTGGGGTGTATTTGCTGCCTTTTACCGCTAAGAGGCGCTACAATCATAGACTCTGAAAAGTGTTCGTTTATTCTCTCTAATGCGTAATCTGCTCATTCAGAGCGATTGAAAGCTGGTAGCAGATGAATTCAAGTGAAACGTAGTTAAAATAATTCATAATCACAATACTGAAATTAGGCTACTGAAATGAAATTTAATAAATAATGAAAACATTTCAACATAAAACATTGCAATAAAAACATTTAGGCTACATCAACAGTCGGTAGCTCAGTGGTCAATGCAACAACACGAGCTTCAAGGAGCTTCAATCGACCCGAGATCGAATCTTAATGTAGCATACATGTTGTTAACCGATGTTGGCCTACAGCGTTTATATTTAACCACCTTGATGCTTAAATAGCTAACTTATTTAAAGTCAAGAGTTTTGTTTAATTATCATTACAACATAAATTTGCTACATTCCTGTAGAACCGCAGCCGCTGCACAAACGACAAAAACTGATGAAGGAAGATTGTCAGCCGATTGCATCAGAAAATGAATATGAAGAAGCTCGTCTTTAGTCTAAGTTATTGTGTAATGTAAAAGAACACTAAAATTACTTAAGTTTGAAACCAAGTTCGAACATTTCAAGGTTTAAATAAAGTGTCGGGACAGTTTTTTTAAAATTTAAAACAGGCTTGCATCGGGTTTAGAGTTTATTTCCTTTGCGATGCAAAATAAGAAACACTAGGCTAATCTTATTCTTGCGACATTTTAAATTTGTATTGCCAAAGAAATTACAGCTAAATTAAACAATTAAAACAGTACAAAACGAAAATTGTCCAAAGCAACAGAACTAAATTAAAAACATGCGTTTTTCTTTGCCTCTCTCGCGCTGGATCTCTTTTTAACAAGTTTATTTAGTCTCCCTCGCTGCGCGCGCCGGGTCTCTCTCTAAATGAAACATTTCAGGGTAAAAACACATCATACAGCTGATAATACTGTATATGTCGCTGCGTGTCGGCCATACAAATCACGAAAAAATTATTTAGCCTTTAATTGTTGCTTCAAAGACACAACATGCCTTGTTGAATTCACCTTACAATAACTTCAATTGAAATTTTGTGTGAAAAAAAACTTTAAATAGGCTACAATAAATAAACTACAATATTTATAATTTAATAAGATATGGGGCCTTATTTGGACACAGATTTGTCCTTACAATAATTTTGCCTGATCATCAGGCTGGCTATCCGACACTCTCCATATGAAAGAGGAACATTAACACCTTGTCCAGCACTGACCTGTCCCTCCAACCCCCCCACAGGCTATCGGAGTCTGACTTAACATAAAGAGAAGTCGCAATTCACACTTAAATCGCTATTCTAGACGGTGTTGATAATGAAGGAATTAAATGATTTAAGTTACATGTAGCCTAGTGATATTTCTGTCATAAAAGTTTATTACTAAATATTTCATTATTTCAATAATTGATGAAATAAAACTGGTTTGGGCCAGCTTTTTCCAAGCAAAACTAAATATAATCTGAAAAAACGCATGTTAATTTGTTGTCAAGAACAAAATGTTCAACTCAATATTAAATTCTACAGGGATCTTTGGATCCTTACAACCAGGCATGCATTTGTGAATTAAGTTTTTTAAAAATGTATATTATTCAAATAAATCTCGAACCACGGTGCTTTAATGCTGCTAAACTAAATAACATTTATAGAATAATTATGAACTTAAATGAAACAATATCGCAACATTTCGACAAATAAATTATTTGATCTGTTTTTACATTTTAATACGAATTAAATTTCATTGGGAAGCGCTTACATTACATGTTTGAGTAGATCCTCTGTACCTCTCGTTTTCATATGGATTACATAATCAGATAACATTTATTAGCCTAAATATTTAGACATTTAAAGGCTTTAGACATAGCCGATTTCTTATCGTGACTGAGCTGAAGTGGCTTTCGGTTCATTTTTGTGACGCGCAGTTCCCGGAGACAGAGACGACAGATAGGCTATACTTTTTTTGTCGTTAGCCTAATATGAATACAAGTTTACAGTTTTGAACGATGTAAGCTACTCTACTCTTATCTGTATGACCAAAAAATTACGGAGTCGTCTATTAAGTTATTTTAGCTGTAATGAGAAAAATAAATTAATCTAAATGAACGCGCCACCGCGTTTGTCGAACACTAACTCAACATGCCAGAATAAAACCCGACTTTAGAAAAATGCATAGGGCCACTCGGCGTGGTGTGCCAAAACACTTAATTATAAACTTCAATATTTCATTCAAAATAATCTCAACACGCTTTGTGAAATTTTGAAAAGCCGTGCATGCATTAAGGCCACTGGAACTAATGAACAACTGAAACGCTGGTTTTGATTTTATTGTTTGTCGTTTAAACGTGCCTGTTGCATATCTCTATTTTATATATTTGATATTGGTGAAGTAGCCTATAGCATTGATTACTGTGGAGGGAGGGGTGTGGGGATTAAAATAATTCAGCAGAAGCAGGGATGTTTAGACCAGAAGGAAATCCCAGTCCCCCCTGGCAAATCACACTTTACTTAAATGTTTTTATTATGTTTTTAAAAACTCTAGGTTGTAGGGAACAGACCTCTCTGCCATTGGAGCACAATATCTGTCTCGCATGCACGCTCGCTCTAGATAACGGGATATTTTAACTAATTTGCAGTATAACTGGTCGATCACGAGTGGCTCAACAGGTAGATCTATAGATAAACTATATCTTTCAGGAATTTGACCGACCGGGTTGACACTTCAGCGTGAGAAATCGGGGATGTGGTGTGAGAGCGTGAGATTTGGGTCAATTGCGTGAAGAGTTGGCAGCCCTGCAGGGAATCTAAAAAAAAATATATAGCCTATATATATATATATATATATATATATTTATATATTTATATATTTTTTTTTTACAGAACTGCTTTTGAAATTACGATTGGTAGCCTATTATTATACAGATGCAAAGTTGTGTTGGATACTATTTGTTCCTTAGTGTAAAATGAAATGCATGATAATTGTATTTTATAAATATAAGCAAAAAAAACTGTATGAGTTTTAGAGCTAGATAAATCTCTCTGCATTAATAAATATAAAATTTACAGCAGACCGTGTTTGTGCGGTATTTGAACCCGTGTCATCTTACCGTAGGAAATTACCATAACTTGTATTTCATCCTTACTGTTAATAGACATTAGCCCCACTTACGTTTTGCTAAATGTCCCTTTGCGCCACCTGGCGGTCATTTTGCGAACGACTTTGAAATGCGACTGGTTTATTTTTACCGCGGTGGATGGCATTCTGGTTGACTACCTATAGTATGTTTTGTCACAAATAAACTAATCAACTGTTATAGTGTTTGTTCCAATGCAAGCTATATCAAAATAATGAATCCTTAACTTTGAAATATGTATGATAAAATGTATTGGCCTACTTTAAAAAAAATTATACTTTATAAGACATTTATGGAAAAAGACCATTTTCTTTTCAAGATGTTTCCAACTCTTAACTTTGAACCAATTCTGTAGAATGGCCCATATAGCCTATTAGACTAGGATTTGTTTCCAGGTATGACTAAAAATGTACTTTTGGCTTTCATTTATTGCGTGTGCGTGTGCGTGTTGTCCTTGCGTGTTGTCCTTGCCCTGAATGAAAGGCTCATTAGTATGCAGTCTGCTCAGATGAGAACTGCCTAATTATTCATTAGGGGGTTGGGCCGTTCCGCCCATCCGCATATTGCCTTTGCAAACAAAATTTTTTTTTTCACAATTTAAAACAGTCTATTGTTTTATGTGAATGATTAGGCAGGATGATTTTCAGATCAATTTGAAGCAAAAACTCTAGGCGACAACATCCACTAGTCAAAAGTCTTGTGGACACATATTTAGTATGTTATTTGTGGCCTTATATTAGAAACTTTATTTTTTAGTTTTCAATAACCACGCATAAACAATATTCTCTCAAAAATACAAACATGTACATACATGTTGCTCACATATTATGGTAGCCCTGTTTGTACTAAATAGTGTAATTTCACCTGTGCCATTAATATGTTTATAAGCAACTGAAAAAAGCAGAAATGTCAGAGCATGTCAAAACATCTCAAGGACCCCGAAAACACCTCAGACCCCAGAGGGTTAATGCGCGCACTCACTCAAACTCTCTCTCTCAAGGCAAGGCAAGTTTATTTGTATAGCACATTTCATACACTATTTTAATTCCTTCCTGTAAAGCACTTTGAATTGCCATAATCCCAAAATATAAGCAAGAGGAAAGAAGATTAAAGCAGTTATAAAAAAGTTACAATATGAATTAAAGGAGTAAAAAGATTATACATAGATAAACTTCTCATCTGGCAAAACACCGGTGTATCAATATTTTGCACCGCTGCTTGTTTTACTGAGATTTCCCCATGGTGATCACACTGTGTCTGTGGTGTTATTTCGGCCCGCCTAAGAAATCGATTGGACATCTCCAACAGACCCGAGGAGGAGCTCTAGCACTGACTCACCAGGAAACATCACTGACTTAAGCTGGACTGTGACGCTATTTTCTTTTGGACACAAACTTTGTTGCATTATTTTCCTGTTATCTCTGTAAAGCTTCTTTGAAACACTGTGTTGTAAAATGTGCGATATAAGTAAAGGTGACTTGACTCTTTCACACTCTCACACACGCATCTGGACCTCATCTCATTGTGTCCTCACTGTCATGATCATGTTTCTTCCACTCTTCTCTCTGTCTCTCAGGTTCACCTCCTGGGTGATATTGGGGGGCCGCTCCTTCCTCCGCATGACCGGCTCCTCTAAACAGCAGGCCAGAGAAGAGGCGGTCCAGGCAGCCGTGACCATCCTGCTGGCGGAGGCTGAGAGGGAGGAGAGGAGGAACGCCTCTCAGGTACTCACTCACTCTCACTCTCACACACACACTCACTCACTCACACACACTCACTCTCTCACTCTCTCACTCTCTCACTCTCACACTCTCACATACACACTCACTCACCCTGAAGCTTGATTCCTTTCCCCATTAACACCTGATCTATGATGTCCACAGCCGTCCACCAGCAACTCGCCGCCCTCCAGCAGCTCCAGCACCCGGACCCCCGGCTCTATAAAAATCGAGGTTATTATCATCATTAAGAATATTAATTTCATCAATATTAATATCACTACTCACTCACACACACACACACACTCTCACACACACACTCACTCACTCACACACACTCACTCACTCACTCACACTCTCTCTCTCTCTCTCTGGTGCATGCTGGGAGTTTGTGGAGGTGCAGCGCGTGGTGGGAGTGTTGTTGAGAGTGATTGTGGTGTTCTTTGGTGTTTCTTTTTCTCTTTATGTATTATTTAGTTTTCCCCTCGCTGTGTTTTTTAATATTATCAGAATAGGAAGAAAGTCTTCTTCGTGTGTGTGTGCGGTTTGTAGTCGCCGGGATGGCGGCTGCTCACGCGCAAGGAAAACCACCCCTGTCACTCCGAAATGGCTGCAGGTGTGTTCCTGAGGCTGGAGTGACAGTGGAGGATTTACTCCTAGTTATCGGTCAGAAACTTGGTTTTGAAAATATAGTCTCGGCGTCACGGATGAATAAAGCGGTAGTCGTGTTTTTGAAAACTGAATTTCTCGTCAATGAACTGACGGTAAGTGGAATATGGGTGAAGGAAACTATCGGCTCCCGCAACTAAAGTAATAGTTTCCAATGCCCCTCCTTTCATATCTAATGAAGCTATCGTGAAAGAATTACTGAGATTTGGTAAGATAGCAAGTCCTGTAATGGCAGTCCCACTCGGATGTAAGGACGCAGCACTAAAGCACGTTTTGTCTTTCAGACGACATGTCTATATGTTTCTCAGCTCGCCGGAGAGGACCTTGGAAGCTTCTTTCCGTGTTACTCACGGAGAGAATTCTTTCATGGTTTATGCGAGCACGGTGAGCTTGAAGTGTTTTGAATGTGGCGATTTGGGACATAAGCGTTTAATGTGTCCACATAGAGACGAACAGCGCCCTTCTACATCTCGTGGTGAAGGAAATGATGTAGTTAATCAAGTACTAGTAAATAACACAGAAAAGGAGAGAACCGAGGAGCAGGATAAAGAAGCTACAGAGGGAGTAGACGAGCAACAGGAGGAGGTGAGTGAGGAAAATGATAACGCTGGCTGTGTGGAGATACCTGGATGTGTTTATTCACCTGATAAAGAGGCGAGTGATGATGATGATGAAGTTGATCAGAGTGATGCTGATGATGATATTATACAGAAATGTGTTTCTGAGGAAAATATGGATGATGAGACTGAAAGTTTATCACAGTACACTGATGATGGAAAGAGAGATTCTGAGGAGTTTAAGGAGGGTGTAGAAGATTTATATCCCCTTGAGCAGATTAATTCTTTTCTGGATAAGACAAAAGGAAAAGCAGGTGTTGAAATAAGAGATTATTTTCCTGATGTTGAAAAGTTTATTGCCTCAGTAATATGGGCTAGGAAAAAAAGTAGTTATGATGAACTTTCACAACAGAAAAGATTTCGTCTAAAAAAGTACTTAACTATTGTTAGAGCAGGAAAAAGGATGGGAAAAGCAAAGGGAAAATCTAAATTATAATGGCTGAAAGTTTCTTTTTCTATCTGATTTGTTTCCCCCTTTTTTCTATTTTTAATATGGAGATCTTAAGGGTTGGTTCTCTTAATATCAATGGGATGAGGGATGGGAAAAAAGAATGAGTTTTTATCAGAAATCATTAATATGAAAGACTTGAGTGTTACATTCTTGCAAGAAACTCATAGTAGTTGTAGTAATGAAGTTAAGTGGGGTTTGTGGTGGAAAGGAGAGTATGTTCTCAGTCATAGGACCAATTTAAGTGCTG
Organism: Semotilus atromaculatus; assembly: GCA_031834385.1. NCBI lineage: Eukaryota > Metazoa > Chordata > Actinopteri > Cypriniformes > Leuciscidae > Semotilus > Semotilus atromaculatus. The sequence continues at coordinate 401,830 of JAULUF010000081.1, forward strand.
GCGTGGCTATTCTTTCTTCTACTGCAAATGTTAAAGTGCTTTCAAAAAATGAAGTAGAGCCAGGAAGGTTTTTAATCGTTAAAGCTGAAATTAGTAATTTAAAATTTTTGTTTGTAAATATTTATGCTCCTAATGTTGGAGCAGAAAGGAATATGCTTTTCAAGAAGTTTGAACAAATAGTTAGTGAAGAGAATGAAGATGTGTATATTGTTGTGGGGGGGGACTGGAATTGCACTCTTGATTTTACTCTTGATAGAAACGGGGAAGAACCTCATGCATCGTCAGCTTCCTCTTTAGCTGGTGCTATAGGAAATCTGAATCTCTTGGATGTATGGAGAGAACACAATCCTACTGTAAAACAATATACATGGGTGAAGGTCTGTAACGACAGGATTTCTGCTGCTCGTTTGGATTGGTTTTATATTTCTTGCAACTTGAAAAATAGAGTTGTTAGTACAGAAATTATTCCGAACACACTTTCTGATCATAAACTCATTAGGGTTGGGTTCATACTGTCTAAAAACACACAGAAGAGCTGTTACTGGCACTTTAACACAAAACTTTTAAAAGATAAAGAGTTTTGTGAAACTTTTAAACTTTTTTGGGAAGCATGGCAATCAGAAAAAAAACTTTTTGAAAATATAATACAGTGGTGGGAAGTTGGTAAAGTGCATATAAGAGATTTCTCTCAGAAATTTTCTGCTCATTCTTCCGCAGTTTTAAAAAATACTGTAAAGTGGCTTGAAAAAGAGATTGTTGATATTGAAATGGAAATGACTGTTAATGATGATGTCAATTTAAAAGAATGTTGGACTGAAAAGAAAAATCATTTAAGTTTAATTCTGGATGAACGGGTTAAAGGAGCTCTTATAAGAAGCCGTTTTTTAACCCTGAAGGACATGGATGCTCCTACTACTTTCTTTTTTAATTTAGAGCGTAAAGTGGGACAGCAGAAATTAATGCTTTCTTTGAAGGACAATAATGGACATGTTACCTCAGACCCCCAGAAGATGAGAAAGATTGCTGTTGAGTTTTACTCCAATTTGTATGCTGCTGATTCATCTGATGAACATTGTAGAAGAGAGCTGCTAAAAGACTTACCGGTGTTATCCGAAGATAACAAAGAGCTCTTAGAGACTGATATATCCTTTGAGGAGATATCTCTGGCTGTAAAGGGTCTCTCTTCAGATAAGAGTCCTGGCTTGGATGGACTACCGGCCGAGTTTTATAAATCTTTTTGGACAATAATTGGAGATGATTATTTTGAGGTTCTTAAGAAATGTTTTAGTGAAGGTGTCCTTCCAACAAGCTGTCAACGAGCTGTATTATCACTGCTCCCGAATAAAGGAGATTTAACACTTTTAAAGAATTGGAGACCTGTGGCAATTTTGTGTACAGAATATAAAATTTTGTCTAAGGTGTTATATGAAGTGGTACACAAGGATCAATCGTATTGTGTTAAAAATAGATCAATCATGGATAATCTTCATTTAATCAGGGATGTTGTTGACTATGCTTATTGTAAAGATGTTAATATGGGCCTGTTGTCTTTGGATCAGGAAAAGGCCTTTGACAGGGTTGATCATGGTTTTCTGTTTGACACTCTTAACGGTTTTGGTTTTGGGGAAAGATTTATTTCAAGGATCAAACTTTTATATGCCGAAGCGACATGTATGATCAAAATGGGTGGTGGTTTGAGTCTCCCTATTAATGTTAAAAGAGGAATCAGACAAGGTTGTCCAATATCGGGCCAATTATACAGTATTGTGATTGAACCTTTGTTAGGTAAAATGAGAAGAGAGTTAAAGGGCATAAAGGTTGATACCCTAAACTGTTCTGTAAATCTCTCTGCCTATGCTGATGATGTCACGGTTAATATCAGAGATCAAAGTGACATTCAGGTGCTTAAACAGGCATTAGAGATTTATGGAAAAGCCTCATCAGCAGTAGTTAACTGGGGAAAGAGTGATGCTTTATGGTGTGGTAGTGTTTTTAAAGGTCCAAATCTTCCTGGTGGACTAAAGTGGGGATGTGCAGGGATTAAATACTTGGGAGTGTTTTTGGGGACAGAGGAGTTTAGGAAGAAAAATTGGGAGGGCCTCTTGGAGAAAGTGTGTGTAAAGTTGTCTCGATGGAAATGGTTGCTACCCCAGCTGTCATATAGGGGGAGGGCCCTAATATGCAACAACTTGGTTGCTTCTTCGCTGTGGCATAGAATGACAATACTTGAACCTCCTGAGGATCTAGTGCGAGGAATACAAAAGCGAATAGTGGATTTTTTTTGGTCGGGACAGCACTGGCTGAAGGCGGCGGTACTGTATCTGCCCACACAAGAAGGAGGCCAGGGGTTGGTGGACGTCAGAGCGAGACTCAGGACTTTCAGATTGAAGACGGCACAAAGACTGCTCTATGGAGTAGATGTGAGCTGGGCTGAAGTGGCCTGTGCCCTTCTAAGAAGAGCTGGAAACATGGGGCTGGATCGCCATTTGTTCTTGATGGACTTTGATAAACTGAACTTAAGTGGACTGAGTGTCTTTCATAGATCAATTTTAAAGTCATGGACACTTTTTAAGTTTTCACGGAGTGCAGACAACACCTAACCTGGCCCTAGCCAGATGAATTTCGCTCCGCCTAGCTCCACTCATTCATCTGGAACCGATCCATTGAAATGGCGTTTCAGAAGGCTGGGCCTTATCAAAAATCCTTGCATATGATTGGATAAGCCACTTGTCTGTCATCTTTATCGACGTGCTATTTCAACCACTCACACCGAAGCCAACCCGTGACGCTGATGATCAAGCTCTTGCCAAATCCGGTCGGGAGAAGGGCGAAAACATCGTTTCCACCAACAAAAGCCTTCAGAGCCGTTCTCTGATGTTCTTTTAATGAAACAATATTAGGTAGATTGGACAACACGGATGAAATAGCAGCATCAATGTTAACGCTTGCTTCCTCGATGCGAGCCGCCATTGTTGTCTGAATCAAAACAGTCTCACGGTCGCTTCTCCACTACGTCACATCTATGAAACTCCCGCCCTGCGTCCTGATTGGCTAAACCATAAAGTTGGTTGGAGAAATCACTCTCAATGGAAGAGGTTCCAGATGGATGTGAGTGAAGCTAGGCGGAGCGAAATTCATCTGGCTAGGGCCAGGTTAGACAACACCGGGAAATTATGGCTGAAGGAGGAACCACTTTTCTTCAATTCTGAATTGGAATCAGAGGTTTTTAAATCAGACACTTTCAGAAAAGCCATGTGGGCTGCAAATATGACAAAGATTGGACACTTAAAAGATAAAGAAAGTTGGATAAGCCCCGAAAAGTTTGCTTTAAGACTTGGAATAAAATCAGTCAGGATGGCACAAAATATGTTGACTCAGATTTTGGAGTCTCTGCCTCAGGATTATCGACGGGCAATGGAGACTTCTGATGAAGAGGCTGATAACTCTGAATTTCCAGAATTGTTTTTCTCAGCAAAGACTGGTACATGGCAAGAAAGGGACGGCTGCCTATTGTCCTTTAGGATACCGTATATGGCCGCCTTTGAAGATGCTGATAAGAAAGCCATTTACATTATGTGTGTGAAAGTGGGGCATCTTGACACACTGCAGAGTGTCAGTGAGTCCAAATGGCTGGAGGTTCTGGGGCCAGGTGAATCCGCTAAAGGACGCTGGAGGTCCCTGTATAAACTACCCATTGAGAAACGGTCTGGAGACCTTCAGTGGAGAGTAGTTCACGGGATTATAGCTACAAACAGGCACAGAGCACACCTTGATCCAGAGGTAGGGGTAGGGTGTCCATTTTGTAGTGAGGAAGAGACCGTTTTTCATTTGTTTTTAAAATGCGAAAGACTTCAATCATTATTGTGTATCTTAGAAGAGTGGGTTCAAAAATTAGGGGGAGTTTTTACTCCAGTACTTTTTATTTATGGACCAAAGTATATTAAATGTAGGAGGGAAGAACATGTTCTGTTAAATTTTCTTTTTGGTCAGGCAAAATTGGCGATATGGCTATCAAGAAAACATCGATTGATTGATGCTGGGTCAACTGATGTTGTGTCTGTTTTAAAAGGGTTATTAAAATCTCGTATTCAAATTGAGTTTACATATTATAAATTGATCAATGATATGGAGATATTTAAAGGTAAATGGGCTGTGAATCATTGTATTTGTGAAGTTGATGCTGATGAGTGTTTATTGTTTTAATTTTTGAAAAAACAAAAGGTAACAGGGGAGAAGGGGGAAAAGAGGGTTTCATTTTTTTTTTTTTTTCTCTCTTTCTGTTTTTGATGGAATGATGTTTGGTTGTTTTATGACTTTTTTAAGAAGGCTCTTATGTATTTATTGATTGATTAAAGAAGACCTAAAAGTCAAAGTGTCTCTCTCTCTCTCTCTCTCTCTCTCTCTCGCATGCGCGTGTTTGGTGTGGGGTGTGTGAGAGGTGTTTGATTGATCTTTAAGTTTTTTCCTTTTTATTTAGGCTTTATGGCTTTTTTTCTCACCTTAGTTATAAAGAGCGAATTGGTAAGAACAATTTCTTTTTTTCGTTGTATTAGTATTTGCATCCATTTGTGGAAGATTAACATGGCCTCACCTCCTAATGAGGGAATGCCGACAAAGTTTTTAGAAATATCTTTCCGTGTTCAACACGGTGAAAGCTCGTACATGATCTTCGCTACAACGGAAAGTATGCGTTTCTGACTTTGAGTTGAGTCAATCATCTGGAGACTTGTATACTGCGGAAGAAATTAATGATTTTCTGGATCATACAAAAGGGCAAAAAGTTGATGTTTTGAAGTTTTTTCCTGATGCTATTAAATTCTTGAAGTCAGTTATGAGTGTTCAGAAAAGTATAGGATGTGATGTCCTATCAAAACAAAAAAGATTTCGGCTGAAAAAACTGGTCACTGTAGTTCGTAAAAGTTTAAAAGGAAAGAAAAAGATTAAATAGGTTCACATGGTTATGGGTGCTGCTCTTATCTATTATTTTCTGTCTGTTTTCATTCTTGTTTCTTCTCTCTTTCTTTGACATGCATATTTTAAGAGTTAGTTCTTTAAACGTAAATGGGGCAAGGAATAGAGAAAAACGAGGGTTATTAAAAGAGTTTCTTAAGTTTAAAGATTCACATGTAACATTTCTACAAGAAACTCATAGTGACGAGAGTAATGAGAGAGATTGGGGTTTGTGTTGGGAGGGTAGTTACTCTTTAAGCCATGGAACTAATTTAAGTGCTGGGGTAGCCATACTTTTCTCATCTTACTTGAATGTTGATATATTGTCAAAAGTAGAATTAGAAAAGGGTCTTTTCTTTTGTTAGGACAAAAATTGATGAATATAATTTTGTATTTGTTAATATTTATGCTCCAAACAGAAGTGCAGATAGGATATTACTTTTTAAAAAATTGGGTGAATATTTGAAAAGTGTAAATTCAGAGGATTTTCTGATCCTAGGGGGGTGACTGGAACAGTACAGTCGACTTTACCTTGGATAGGAATAATACTGAACCAGATTATGAATCCCCTGCTTTGTTGAAAAATATTCTCATTCAAAATGATTTGATGGATGTATGGAGAGAGAGGAATGTAAAAGTTAAACAATATACTTGGATAAAAGTGTTACAAGAGAGAATAAGTGCAGCTAGATTAGATAGAATTTATGTTTGTAAAAAAAATTATAATAGGATTGTAGCTGCAAATATTGTACCATGTTGTTTTTCAGATCATCATTTTGTTAGTTGTAGTTTGATTTTGTCACAGACTGAGTGTAAAAGTCCTTACTGGAAATTGAATGTTCGTTTGTTACAGGAGAAAGACTTTATTGAAAGATTTAATTATTTTTGGGTGTCTTGGGTTTCTCAGAAAGATGAATTTGAAAACATAATTCAGTGGTGGGATCTAAGCAAAACACAAATTAGGATTTTCTGTCAACAGCTTTCTTCTTTGTCTAGCACAAAGATTAAGAGAAAAATGAGTGATTTAGAAAAGGAAATAACAAAAATGACTTTTAATATGGTACTGAAACCAGATACTGTCATCGCTGAAAATTTATCTGAGAAAAAGAATTCCCCTAATTCTCTATTACAAGTGCAAGCTAAAGGTGCACTGATAAGGTCACGGTTCTTGGCAGTGCATGATATGGATGCACCAACTGCATATTTTTTTAATCTTGAAAAAGTTTAAAAAAAACAAAGTGTAATGCCTTGTTTGACATCCCCAGATGGGTCTAAAACATCTGACCCTAAGAAGATGAGAAAAATTGCTGTGGACTTTTATTCAGATCTTTATAGAGCTGACAAGTGTGATTCACAGAGTACTGAGGTCTTGTTAGAACAACTTCCTACCATTAATAGAAAACAACGTGAAAGTTTGGACACTGTTTTTTCTTTTCAAGAAGTGACTGAAGCCGTACAACAGATGAAGCCTGGCCGTGCACCAGGTATTGATGGACTGCCGGTGGAGTTCTACAGAGTTATGTGGGGAACTATAGGGAAAGACTTTTATGAGGTCATACAGAAATGTTATGATGAACAAAATCTTCCTAAGAGTTGTCAGAGGGCTGTTCTTGCTCTTATCCCTAAAATAGGAGATTTAAGCCTCATGAAAAACTGGAGACCTGTTTCCAGTCTCACTACTGACTACAAAATTTTGGCTAAAGTGTTGGTTAATAGGTTGAAGTGTGTTTTGAGTGATATTATTCATAAAGATCAATCATATTGTATTCCAGATAGAACTATTTGATAACATTTTCTAGTAAGAGATTTACTGGATTATTGTAAATTAAATGGTATTAATTTAGGGTTTCTATCGTTAGATCAAGAGAAGGCATTTGATCGTGTAGATCATGATTATTTATTCAAAACTCTAAAAGCTTTTGGTTGTGGTGATGTTTTTCTTTCTTGGATTAAGACTTTGTATAAAAATGCTTCATGTTTAGTGAAAATTGGAGGAGGTCTAAGTCCACCAATACCACTGCTAAGGGGATCAGACAGGGATGTCCTTTTCTGGTCAGTTGTATGCAGTAGCAGTTGAACCCTTGTTGTGTTTATTTAGGAAACATGTGTCTGGTGTAAGGATTGGTGACAGTTTTTCTAATGCTTTTAAGTTGACCGCATATGCAGATGACATTACTGTATTTGTTAAAAATCAAAAAGATGTAAATACAATTAAGCACTGTCTTTGTATTTATGAAAAGGCATCTTCTGCAAAGTTAAACTGGAGTAAAACTGAAGCTTTGTGGTGTAATGAGCATTCAACAGAGGTCTTACCATTTATTTCTGATAATGTAAAATGGGGAAAGTTAGGCTTCAAATTTTTGGGGATTTATTTGGGAAGTGAAGAGTTGAAAAAAAAGAATTGGGAGAATGTAAAGGATAAAGTATGTGTGAAGTTATCTAAATGGAAGCCTCCGCTATCGTATAGGGGAAGAGTGCTGGTGATCAACAATTTAGTTGCATCCACCCTGTGGCACAGACTTAATGTTTTGGACCCACCAATGGACTTTTTTGTGGACATCCAGAGAGTTCTTGTTAATTTTTTCTGGTCTGGAATGCACTGGTTGAAAGGAGAAATTTTGTATCTACCAGTTCATGAAGGAGGACAAGGTTTAATTGAAATTAAATCCAGGTATGCGGCCTTTCGTCTAAAGACTGTCCAAAGGTTTCTTTACCACCATGATCAGAGCTGGATGGACGTGGCGTGTGCACTCTTGAGGAGGGTTGGTCGTCTGGGTCTTGACCGACATCTGTTCTTAATGAACTTGAAGAACATGGACCTTAACGGACTTACATCTTTTTATGCTTCAGCTTTGCAAGTGTGGCAGTTTTTGTCTGTGGGAAGAGTAAAGTCTGGGATTTGGAAGAGCCTTTGTTTTTTAATGGACTTTTGTCTACTGAACTTTTGAATTCAGTCACTCTACGGAATAATCTGATAAAAGCTGGCATTTGTAAAATTGGACATTTAAAAAAGGACAACTTGTGGATTACGGTGGAAGAGTTACATCATAAAACAGATATTCGTTCTCTTCGAGTCCTCCAAAGACTGTTGGAGGAGATAGAGAATGCTTGGAGTCTTCAAACTTTACATCTGGAGACCTTTGATGGGGTTTTCCCTGAGATGCATGTCACTGCTGAAGTGGGAGACTGGGAGGAGGCTGATGGAACTTTATTGACTTTTA
>JAULUF010000081.1:415000-417500 GCA_031834385.1 Semotilus atromaculatus
TTCACTCTTTTGGCCTTTTTTGGCAATCTTGGAGAGAGGAGAGATGTAGTTTTCCTTTATTAAGTCAGTGGTGGGACATAGGCAAAGTGCATATTAAGTTGTTTTGCCAACAATATACTGCCCATAACACCAGAACTCTCAAAGAAAAAATGAGATCTCTTGAAGAAGACATTCTGAGACAAAGTAACCATGGTGGCTCTGCTGATTCCATTGAGAGGAATAAATTCCTTCTAAAGACTTTGTTGGAGGAGCAAGGAAGAGCAGCCCTCTTAAGGACCAGATATTCTCAATTAAATGAAATGGACACTCCCTCTGCTTTCTTCTTTGGTCTGGAAAAAAAACCAAGAGAACATAAGTATTTCCATAAACTGAATTTACCACAGGGTGGTGTGACAACTGACCAGCAGGATATCCGCACTCATGCACTATCTTTTTATGAGGACCTCTACTGTGCTGAACCATGTGATAGATCCGCAGCAGAACAACTTTTATGTGATCTACCACAGTTATCAGAGGAAGATCAAAATATCCTTGAGAACCCTCTATCCTTTGCTGAACTTTCTCTTGCCGTCCAGGAGCTGAGTCCTGGGAAGTCGCCTGGTCTGGACGGTCTCTCATCGGAATTCTATCGTGCCTGCTGGAATCTGATTGGAGAGGACTTGTATGCAGTCTTCCTGGAAAGTTTTAACCGAGGGAAACTTCCACTGAGTTGTCGGAGGGCAATCATAACATTGATCCCAAAAAAAGGAGATCTTGGTTTCCTTAAAAATTGGCGACCAGTGTCACTGATCTGTGTTGATTTTAAAATTTTATCTAAAACACTAACTAATAGACTTAAAAAATATATGTCCGATGTAATCCATGTAGATCAGTCATTTTTGTCCCTAAACGTACAATTTTCGATAATCTTTTTCTCGTAAGAGACATTATTTCAGTTGCACAAAGGCACAAATTGGACATTGGTTTCCTCTCCTTGGATCAGGAAAAAGCTTTCGACAGGGTGGACCATCATTATCTGTTCAAGACCCTTGAAGCTTTTGGTTTTGGTGCAAATTTCATTTCTCTTGTCAAGCTACTGTACAGTGACATTTACAGTATGTTACGAATTAATGGATCTTTAACTAGACCTTTCTCTGTGACTAGGGGAATAAGACAAGGATGTCCTCTGTCTGGTCTTCTGTACTCTATTTCCATTGAACCTCTGCTAGTTATGCTGAGGGAACAGCTGTGTGGTATTGGTGTCCCAGGTTTCCCAGAAGTAGCCCCGGTGAAACTTACAGCTTACGCAGATGATGTGACAGTAATAATCAAGAGCACTGACGATGTTACTAAACTTATTTCTTGTTTGAATAAGTTTCAGAATGCTACATCTGCTCGTATTAACTGGGATAAATGTGCATCCTTCTTGTTGGGAGACTGGGTGGATATAGGACCACCTCACTTACCACAACAGTGTAAATGGGTGCAAGATGGATTTAAAGTACTTGGTGTTTTTTTTGGAACAGCCCAATATATTGAAAAGAATTGGGAGGGATTAGCAAATCGGGTGATCGGTAGATTACAGAGATGGCGATGGCTTCTCCCACAGCTCTCTTTCAGAGGGAGGTGCTTGATTATTAATAATCTGGCTGCCTCAATGCTATGGCACAGAGTAACTGTTTTAAATCCTCCTAAGGAATTGCTCATTACCATTCAAAAAGCTTTTGTGGATTTTTTTTGGAATGGTTACCATTGGCTTATTCCTGGTATACTTTACCTTCCTGTGGCTGAGGGAGGTCAAGGACTAATACATATAGAGTCAAAAATACTAGCAATGAGATTACAAACATTACAGAGGCTTTTGTATTGTTCTGCTCCTTTACGATGGGTTACATTTGGGTTGTCTATAATAACAGATTTAGGTGGGATAGGCCTAGATAAACAGTTGTTCTTAATGGAAAAGCCCTTTGAGGAAAAAGCACACTGGTTCTTCCCTAATTTTTATATGTCAGTAATTAAATCATGGGAATATTTAAAATTTTCAAGAACAGAAGATGTGCACTATGGGATTTCAGAGCCTTTGTTTTTTAATCCCCTTATAAAGTTACCGTCTAATGTGTCTTGTTTTGTTCCACATTTTTTAAATGCTGGAGTTAGCAAAGTTATGGATTTACTTGATTTGACACAATGTCAGTGGCGAACTGTGTTGTCAATTGCTGCACAGGTTAAATTAAAATCTCTGAGAACTGTGGATAGGATAATTAAGTGTATTAGGGATGCTTTGCCCCCTGCATTAATGTCCTGTATAAACTCAGCCCTGGTAGATGGTTTTACACCTCAGAACTTCCCTGAGCTGAAGGTGATCCCTAAAGATGGAGGAGATGGGGGAAATCTAAACCAGACTACATTGTTGAAGGGATATGGGGATTTTATTTTTCATAATGTGGCAAAGAAAAATCTTTATTATATTTGTGTTAAATCTGTGCATGTTGGACATTTGCAAGGAAAAACAGATACCAAA
>JAULUF010000081.1:420000-430000 GCA_031834385.1 Semotilus atromaculatus
TTGAAAAACTGATCAGAGATGCATCACAAGGGATTTCTCTCTTTTTTTCTTTTTCCGTTATGTCTGTCTTTCTTCCTCTTAAATATATATATGGATATTTTAAGGGTGGGCTCCATTAATGTTAATGGTGGGAGGGATAGACATAAACGTGATTTGTTGTTGGAAAGCATACAGTTAAAAAAACTAAATGTTGTGTTGCTTCAGGAAACTCATAGTGATGTAGACAATGAAGCCGATTGGAAAATGTGCTGGAAGGGGCAACAGATTTTTAGTCATGGGACAAATTTTAGTGCAGGTGTGGCGATTCTTTTTTCTCCGGAAACAAGAGTAAATGTTTTAAGTTCCGAAGAAGTGATACAAGGTCGTCTTGTTTTAGTGAAGGTGGAAATTGAAGGGTTTCTTTTTTGTCTTATAAATGTGTATGTACCGAATGTGGGACATGAGAGAATGACATTTTTTAAGATTCTAAGTGGAATATTGAAACAGTGCCACAATAATGATAATGTGATAGTTGGGGGAGACTGGAATTGCACAGAAAATTTTACAATTGATCGAACTTCTGAGGAACCTCATATGCAATCTTCCATTTACCTGTCTAAATTAGTAAAAGAAACTGAACTTTTGGATATGTGGAGGATCAAACATAATACTGCTAGACAGTATACGTGGGTAAAAGCATCTGACAATAGAGTGTGTGCTGCTCGGTTGGACAGAATTTACATATCTAAATGTTTCAGTAATCGGGTCATTGAGTGCTCAATTATACCAGTGGGGTTTTCAGATCATCACATGGTTTTCATGTCATTGGTCTTGTCACAGTCCTCTAGGAAATCATCATATTGGCACTTTAATGCAAAGTTATTACAGGATGTTATTTTTTGTAAACATTTTGTAGTTTTCTGGGAATATTGGAAAAAAATAAAACATACTTTTGAGAATTTAAGACAGTGGTGGGAAATTGGAAAAACACAAATACAAATGTTTTGTCAGCAATACACAGTTAACTCCTCAAATATTACAAAAAAAGCTATTCAAACTCTTGAAAAATCTATAGATTCAATAGAGAAAGATTTGTTGGATGGACATGATCCTGGGTTGTCTCACTGTTTACAACAAAAAAAGAGTGAGTTGGGGTCCTTTTTAAATGAAAGAGTGAAAGGAGCCTTGGTGAGGTCCCGTTTTATTTCAGTAAATGAGATGGATGCCCCAAGTGCATATTTTTTTAACTTGGAGCGTTCAGTAGCACAGCACAAACAAATGGCCTGCCTTCGTCTACCTGATGGACGGGTTACCACGAACATTGCAGAAATGCGTCGTCATGCAGTGGATTTTTATTCCTGTTTATATACTGCAGAACATTGTGACTCGGACTGTGCCGAAGAGTTATTTCAAGGTCTTCCTAAACTGGACTCTGACTCAAAGGCTGCTTTGGACTCTTTTTTAACTTTTGAGGAACTTTCATCTGCTGCCACACAGCTCAGCTCTGGGCGATCTCCTGGTGTTGATGGTTTGACATCAGAGTTCTACAAACATTTTTGGAACCTTATTGGTGTGGATCTCTATGAGGTTTTCTGTGAATGTTACAAAGATGGATTGTTGCCTGTCACATGTCGCCGTGCTGTTCTTTCATTACTTCCTAAAAAGGGAGATTTGTCTTTGCTAAAGAACTGGAGGCCTGTTGCCTTATTGACCACAGAATATAAGATTTTGTCAAAGTGTCTCGCTAATAGGCTAAAGAAATATATACATACAATAGTGCATAAAGATCAGACATATTGCATACCAAATCGGTCAATAATGGATAATTTGTTTTTAGTACGAGATATTTTAGACATTTGTAAAACATTTAATTTAGGTGTTGGTTTAGTTGCCCTTGATCAGGAAAAAGCTTTTGATCGGGTAGATCACAGTTATTTATTTAACTTATTTAAAGTTTTTGGTTTTGGGGAAGGTTTTTTAAATTGGATACAACTCCTTTATGCTGGTGCTTCATGTATGGTAAAAGTTGGGGGCGGTTTGAGTAAACCAATTTCTGTCCAAAGAGGAATACGTCAAGGTTGTCCTTTGTCTGGTTTGTTGTATAGTATTGCTATTGAACCGCTTCTTTTTAATTTAAGGAAGACTTTATGTGGGTTTTCAATACCAAATGTGATTCAGAATGCAAATGTTTCTATTACTGCTTATGCTGATGATGTGACTGTGTTTGTCAGTGATGGGCAGGACATTAATGCTCTGTCTGAAGTCCTTCATTTATATGAGAAGGCTTCATCAGCAAGAGTAAATTGGGACAAAAGTAAGGCTTTTTGGGCCGGTCAAGATACTCTACCTTGTTTACCATCACTGCCAGGAAAGCTTAATTGGGGCAAAGAAGGGTTAAAAATTTTGGGAGTTCATTTTGGTTCAAATGATTTCCAGAAGTTAAATTGGGAGGGTGTAATGGAGAAAGTATGCACCCGATTGTCTCGCTGGACCTGGTTGCTACCCAACCTATCCTACAGGGGGAGAGTCTTGATTGTCAATAACTTGGTTGCTTCCACATTGTGGCACAGATTTAATGTGCTACAACCTCCTGCTGGACTAGTACAAGAAGTTCAGAGAAAGCTGGTGACCTTTTTCTGGTCCGGACAACATTGGCTGCGTTCCTCTGTACTGTTTCTTCCAATACAAGAAGGAGGCCACAGTTTGGTGGATATCAAATCCAGGCTAATGACATTTCGTCTACAAGCTGCTCAGAGACTATTATACAACAGTGATAGTGCTTGGTTTGACACCGCAGTGGTACTTCTGAGAAGAGCTGGTGGAATGGGTCTTGATAAGCATTTGTTTCTGATGAAGATGGGAGAGACTGAGCTTACAGATCTTACTCCTTTCTACAAATCTGTTCTGGAGGCCTGGAAAGTTTTTACATTTTCAAGATCACCTGAAGCACCTGCCGGGATGTGGCTGTTGGAGGAGCCACTGTTTCTTAACTCTTTTCTGCCTTCAAGACTTTTATCTTCAGCCTTTCTGCGTTCACGTTTACTGTCTGCTGGGTGTACAAAGCTGGGTCATATACTACACACCAGTTTGGAATCATTGGGCAGGAAAGCCGGAGTTAAGTCCACACGAATATTGCAAAAGCTCATCAATGAGGTGATTGGAGAACTAGTTTTTGATTATCGTTCGTTCCTGGACAATCCAGCTGTAATAGATGAGTGGAGAAGTGGATGTGAGTACTGTTTTCCCTCTCTGACTGTAAGAGCTGCTGTGGGGGACTGGCAGGAGGAGAAGAAGGGTCTGCTGTCATTCAGAACTCCACTAATGGATGGTTTTGAGTCAGTGGGAAAGAAAGCCCTATATGTCACCTGTGTAAAGATGTCTAATTTACATTATTTGACTGGGGTCCTTTCAACGAAATGGACAGACGTTTTTGGTACTGACTCTTCCCCTAAAGGTAGTTGGCGTATCCTGTACAAGCGTCCGATAGACCAGCGGACTGGTGACCTCCAGTGGAGGATTGTACACGGATCTATAGCTACAAACAGACATGTGGTGCATCTTGATCCTAGTGTTAGTGTGGGTTGCCCTTTTTGTGAAGAGATTGAATCTGTTTATCATTTGTTTATGCAATGTACACGATTGATGGATCTGTTTTCCTTGTTAACAGAGTGGGTTACATCTTTGGGTGAAACTTTTTCTCTTCAGTTGTTCATCTTTGGTCCAAAGTACACCGTTGAGCGAAAGAATGTTTTGGTTTTACTTAATTTCCTATTTGGTAATGCAAAACTAGCCATCTGGAAAACTAGGAAGAATAAGATGTCAGGACAAGGTGCAGTAAATCCAATTTTTATGTTTTTGGGCCTAGTGGGTTCTCGTCTCAGAGTGGAATATGCGTATTACAAACTGGTTGGGAGTTTGCAGCATTTTATGGAAATTTGGGGGATAAACCAGGCCTTATGCACAGTATATGAAGATGAATTGGTGTTGAATTTTTAGTGTTTGTTTGTTTGTTTGTTTATTTATTTATTGTGATGATGAATGATTGTTATCATCATATTGTGGTAAACAAATATGTTTGTTTATAATTGTTGCTAAAATAAAAGTGTGTTAAACCTCTCTCTCTCTCTCTCTCTCTCACACTCTCACTCACACACTCACTCTCTCTCTCACTCACACTCACACTCACACTCACACTCACACACACACTCACTCACACACACTCTCACACTCACACACTCTCTCTCTCTCACTTTCTCACTTTCTCACTCACTCACTCACTCACTCTCACTCACTCTCTCACCCTGAAGCTTTGAATCTGCTGTCAGAAACTTCCTTTCCCCATTAACACCTGATCTATGATGTCCACAGCCATCCACCAGCGGCTCCAGAACCCGGACCCAGACCCCCGGCGGCTCCAGCACCCGGACCCCCGGGTCTATAAAAATCGAGGTTATTATCATTAAGAATATTAATTTCATCAATATTAATATCACTACTCTCACTCACTCTCTCTCTCTCTCTCACTCACACTCTCACTCACACTCTCACTCACACTCTCACTCACACACACTCTCTCTCTCTCTCTCTCTCTCTCTCTCTCTCTCTCTCTCTCTCTCTCTCTCTCTCTCTCTCTCTCTCTCTCACTCTCACTCACTCTCTCACTCACTCACTCTCACTCACACTCTCACTCACACTCTCACTCACACACACACTCTCTCTCTCTCTCTCTCTCTCTCTCTCTCTCTCTCTCTCTCTCACACACACACACACACACACACACACTCACTCACTCACTCACTCACTCACTCACTCACTCACTCACTCACTCACTCACTCACTCACTCACTCACTCACTCACTCACTCACTCACTCACTCACTCACTCACTCACTCACTCACTCACTCACTCACTCACTCACTCACTCACTCACTCACTCACTCACTCACTCACTCACTCTCTCACACACACTCACTCTCACTCACTCACTCTCACTCACTCACTCACTCTCACTCACTCTCTCACCCTGAAGCTTTGAATCTGCTGTCAGAAACTTCCTTTCCCCATTAACACCTGATCTATGATGTCCACAGCCATCCACCAGCGGCTCCAGAACCCGGACCCGGACCCCCGGCGGCTCCAGTACCCGGACCCCAGGGTCTATAAAAATCGAGGTTATTATCATTAAGAATATTAATTTCATCAATATTAATATCACTACTCTCACTCTCACTCTCACTCTCTCTCTCACTCTCTCTCTCACTCACACTCTCACTCACACACTCACTCACACACACTCTCTCACTCTCACACTCTCTCTCTCTCTCACTCTCTCACACACACACTCTCTCTCTCTCTCTCTCTCTCTCTCTCTGTGTGTGCGTGTGCCGGGTGAGTGGGTGGAGCGAGTGTGAGCGAGCGTTTGGCTGCTGTGTGAGGTACGAGTGGTCTATACTTCTCTATCTTATCTTTTTCTTATCTTATTTTTATTTTTGTTGGTTTTTGTGTGTGTTTTAGTTGTTTATAGTTTGTTTTTTGTAGATTTAAGTTACGAAGTAGGGAAGTGAGTGTTGTGTCAGACGGGGTGTCGGCTCCCATGTGTTGGGAGCATGGCTACCCCAGGCAGCGGTGGGAGTTTCAATTCTCTGACAAGGCGTCATGGTGTTAAAATAGACTCAGTTGCTGGTGTGGAGGGATGCAGTTTAGCGGTGGGAGAAGTGGTCGGACATGAGAATATTGTATGAGCGTCCCGTATGAACAGCGCTGTTGTTGTATTTGTGAAAACAGTGGATTTAGCAAATCAGTTAGTACAAAGCGGCATAGTGATTAACGGTATTTTTACACCAGTGCTTCCTTTGTCTACACCTTCTAAAAAGGTGACGCTATCGAACGTGCCACCTTTTATCCCAAATGAAGTGTTGATCGGATTGCTTGCCCGTTATGGTAAGACAGTCTCACCTATAAAAATGATTCCGATTGGCACCAAGTCTCCTCTCTTGAAACATGTAGTGTCTTTTAGGCGTTATGTTTATATGATCCTGCAAGATAATATTGATGAACTGGATTTGTCCTTAAATTTTCGACATGAGGAATTTAATTACGTAATTTTTGCCACTACAAACAACATGAAATGTTTTAATTGTGGTGAATTAGGACATATGATCCGTGCATGTCCAGGTAGACAGGATAAGATTAATGAGAGACCTTTACAGGTGTTAGGAGATGGAAACATTGTAAATGTAGATCGGAATGTCGCTGCGATAGTCGCAGAGGATGAGGTGCCTGGGCCGAGTTCGGTGCTGGTGGCGGCGCCGGCGGCTGTCACAGTGACAGTGGATGTACAGCGGGCAGATCGTTCTGAGGAGGATGGAGGAATGATGGTCACTGTGGGTAAAGTCAATGAGGTGGAGATTAGAGACTGTGTTGTGGACACGGTAGAAAAACCTTCTGTTAGTCTTGAAAGTGTGATGGAGTCTGAGTTGGACGATTGTGCTTTTAAAATGCCACTGAAGCGAAGACTAGAACAGCGTCCTTCAGATCAGCAAGCAAAAAAAGGATTGGTTTGCGATTTTAAGCCAAACGGACACAGAAAGTGAAAGTGATTTTTCGGAATGCAGTGTGGAGTGTAGTTTGCCGCTGGTTTTTCGAACAGGAGTTATAGTTCAGATGACATTAAATCCTTTTTGAAGACAACCAAAAATGTGAGAAGTTCGTATTGAAGAGTTTTTTCCTGATGTGCTACAGTTCATTGATAAAGCAAGAATATATAGGAGTGAAGGGTGTTTCAGTAATCAAGAAATATATCGTCTGAAGAAAATACTTGCCAAGCTTAATGCCCATCCAGAGTCCAATAGTAGCAATGAAAAATGAAAAACGCATTTATGGGGGGTTGTGTTTGTTGAGTGTAATTTGCTCTTTTCTTTCCTCATTTATGGGAGAAATATGTATCGCTTCTCTGAATGTGAATGGGGCAAGAGAAGGAAAAAAGCGGTTTCGTCTTTTTGAAACAATTAAACAGAAAAAAGTGCATGTTTTACTTGCTCAAGAGACCCATAGTGATGAGATAAATGCGAGTGATTGGGCAAGAGAGTTTGATGGTTTGTCTATTTTAAGTCATTTGAGTTCCACCAGTGGAGGTGTTGCTATATTATTTTCCAAGAGTTTTGTCCCTTGTTCATATCAAGTTGAAGAGATTTTAAAAGGTAGACTGCTAAAAGTCAGAGCCCAGTTTGAGAATCGTTTTTTTGTATTTATTTCTGTGTATGTTCCTACCAGAGCAATCGAAAGAATGTGTTTTTTAGATACTTTGAGTCATGTATTAGCAAATTGTAGCACAGAGGATGTTTTAATTTTAGGGGGGGATTTTAATTGTACGGAAAGCTTAACAGACAGAAATCATGTCGAGCCTCATATGCCATCGCGAAAGAGACTAATTGAATTAATAAAGTCCAATGAGATTGCTGATGTGTGGAAAAATTTTCATTTTAACCAAAGGCAGTATACTTGGACGCATGTTCAAGATAATCTGATATCTCTAGCGAGGTTGGATAGATTCTATGGATTTAAGCATCAACTTAATCTTTTTAGGGGGTGTTCTATTATCCCAGTTGGTTTTTCTGACCATAGTCTAGTAAAATGTGAGGTGACAGTGGTTTCTATTAAGCCAAAAAGTGCGTATTGGCACTTGAACAGTAATCTGTTATGTGATTTTTTTTTTTCAAAGGTATTTTTAAAGATTTTTGGATTGATTTTAGATAAAAAAAATCTTCCTTTCTGTACAGCAGTGGTGGGATTTTGCAAAAACACAAGTGAGACAGTTATGCCAATATTATACTTTTAATGCCACAAGAGAAAGAAAAAGTGCAATTGAAATTGCAATTAAAGGAATTGGAGGAATTGGAAAAAGAATTAAAGGAATTGCAAGAACTTGCTGAAGTCACTGGAGAGTTGACTGTTATTAAGAGTTTTAAGGAGAAAAATAATTGTTTAAATGACCTGTTAGATGTAACTGCACAAGGAGCTCTCGTCAGGTCGAGATTTCAGAATATAGAGTTGATGGATGCACCTTCTAAATTTTTCTTTAATTTAGAAAAGAAAATGGGCAAAAAAGATTTATACACACTTTACGTTCTGAGACTGGAGATGTGTTGTCAGATCCTTTTGAAATCAGGAACAGGGCAGTTAGTTTTTATAGAAAATTATATGAGAGTGAATTAGTACTTGATGAAATGCAGGATGAGAGTTTTTTTGAAAATCTGCCTCAAGTATCTGAAGAAGTAAATGCTGAACTTAGCAAAGCCGTCACTTTAGAGGAACTAGAAAAGGCACTTCAAAGTATGGAAGGTGGTAAAGTACCTGGATTAGATGGGCTACCAGTTGAATTTTATAGGACGTTTTGGACAGAGGTGAGCCCAGATTTATTGCAAGTAATAAATGAAAGTTTGATCAATGGACAACTACCTTTAAGTTGTAGAAGAAGTATTCTTACATTATTGCCAAAGAAAGGTGATTTAAACGAGATTAAAAATTGGAGACCTGTGAGCTTGCTGTGTACAGATTACAAATTACTTTCCAAAGTTCTGGCGAGTAGATTAAGTGAAGTTATAAGTCAAATTATTCATCCCGATCAGACATATTGTGTTCCAGGGAGACAAATTTTTCATAACATTTCTTTTATTAGAGATATTTTAGATATAGGGAAAAATTTAAAGCTGGACTTTGGCCTTGTGTCAATCGACCAAGAAAAAGCTTTTGACAGAGTTGAACACTTGTATTTATGGATTGTTTTAACGGCTTTTGGTTTTAGCAATGGTTTTATTTCCTTGATTAAAGTGTTGTACAATGATGTTGAAAGTATTTTAAAAATAAATGGAAATTTGTGTGCCCCTTTTAAAGTGTTAAGAGGTATCAGACAAGGTTGTGCATTATCCGGAATGCTGTACACTTTGGCTATAGAGCCTCTCTTAAATAAATTAAGAGCACAAGTGTCTGGAGTACGTGTTCCATGTTGTACAAATGTTTTTAAGTTATCGGCATATGCTGACGACATTGTCATTCTAATTAGTGGACAGAGAGATGTGAATGTGCTGTTGGAGATTTTGAAAAATTTTCAGAAAATTTCTGCCACAAAAGTAAATTGGTCCAAGAGTGAGGCAATATTGGTTGGAAGCTGGGTCAATATGGAACCAACACTTCCAGAGGGTTTATCCTGGACCAAGGAAGGCTTACGATATTTGGGAGTGTTTTTAGGGGATGAAATGTTTATGAAAAATAATTTTGAAGGGATTGTGGAGAAGTTTAAAGGTCGCCTTAACAAATGGAAATTTTTGCTCCCTAAAATGTCATATAAAGGTCGAGTCTTGATTATAAACAATTTAGTTGCATCTGCTCTATGGCATCGATTTATTTGTGTGGATCCTCCACGAGATTTACTGCCAAGATTACAATCTATTTTAGTTGATTTTTTTTGGGACAAGATGCATTGGGTGCAGAAAGCTGTCTTGTTTTTACCCAAAGAAGGAGGAGGACATGGTTTAGTGCATATACAGAGCAGAATAGCAGCCTTTAGGCTTCAGTTTGCCCAAAGGCTGTTGACTGGGCCAGTGGACTCAAACTGGAAACATGCTGCTTGTGTCATTCTGCGAAATTTCAGAGGTCTAGACTTTGAGAGATCTTTGTTTTGGTTGAATCTGCAAAAGATGGACTTGCCTAAGTTGCCCATTTTTTATCAAAATCTTTTTAAAGTTTGGTCATTGTTCAAGGTGCAGAGACCCAGCTCTTTGACCTCTCTGCATTGGTTGCTACAAGAGCCTCTGGTTTATGGATCACGCTTGGACTTGTCAAAAGGAAAAACATTACCTGCAATTTGTGACATTCTTCTTAATGCTGGAGTTTTGACGCTTGGACAATTACATAAACTGGCTGGACTGGACTTTGAGAATGTTGATGTGGTCGTCAGACAGTTTGGGTTGAAATCGAAACGTATAACGGCTAAATTGCTTGAAGAATGGAAGTCAGCACTTAC